>JAEANM010003946.1:0-21540 GCA_017656035.1 Myanophis thanlyinensis
TATTTATATCTGGTGTATCTCTCTGTCTCTCTCTCTCGCTCTGTCTCTCCCCCCCTGCAGATACGTGTGTGTGTGTGTGTAAGATGGGCAGAAAAACAGGAAATTCAAGACTCCAGGGCAGATGCCCAGTGGAAAAAGCAGGGAGAAGAATTTGAAGAAGCAGCAATTTAAGTTTAATTAAATTGTAATTATTTGGGAATTTAGCACTCTACCAGAAAAAATGATGGCACTTTTTTTCACTTTTTTTTTACCTAAAGCAAAGAATGTAATTTTTTTAGTTATCTTGTACTGACACATTTATTCTTATACATCCACTAAGCTAGGCAGCCATTAACACAATCAAATCTTATCACATATTGCGGCAACACACAATCACACTAAGTGGGTTAACCCCAATCATTTGGGAAAATGAACTTTTCACAGCCAATTCCTCCATGAAATCTTACACCTAATATAATTTCTATCAATTAATTAAAAGGATGTAAAGGATATCAGAGACCTAACAAGGAAAGTAAAAGCAGTTGATGCATTCACATCTATTGGTTTCAGATTGGACAGATCTAAAAGTTGGGACATAGATAGTATTTTCAGATTTCCATAGTAATTCAGATTTCACTACGGTGTACCAGTGGACTAGAACAACCCATAGAAGTACATGGCTACTATCATATTACATCATTGACCTTTTGAGGCAAACTTGTATCACATCATTGTAGAGAGGCCAGAAGTAAATTTATGATGTCCCCAAAGAATAGTAAGAATACCAATTGTATCCTCACTTTTTAGCTTTCATTCCTATGTACCTATCTTTTTGATCAATACCTTAGACAATCTTATCCTTTTAAATTCTAAGTTTTGTATTTCAATTGCTCTGGTCTGCTCCAACTCTTTTCAAAGCAAGTAAGCTTAATTCATGAGTTATAAAAAATATGGAAAAATGCACAAGATAAAAGAATATTTACAACCTGGTCAAGCTTTCAATAAAATAATTATTTTGAAGATAGTATTCTCCTCAGTAGAGCAGTTGTTCTTCCACTTCTCACCAAAATCAGGAACTTTGCTCAAAACTAGTCTTGTCTAGACTTGTCTTGATTAGACTAATAGAGCTTAAGGATGACTACAGATGATTCTTTTTACTGGTCAGGTTTTTTTTGGCAGTTTTGCTTCTTAGAATGTTCACCCAAACATTCTTGTTGCTTTGGGAAACCCCAAAGTTTCAGTTGAGATGTTTAGAATACATTTAAAATAAAATATTTAAAATATAGATTAATTATTTTGCTCTTTTATTATTAGAAATGTAGTATTAGCTGCATTACCTACTGGCTTCACACCAGAAGATTTTTAATATGCAGTGTGCTTTTTATAAGCTTTTCATTCTTACAAATCTTCAGAAAATACTTCATTTTAGTTTCTATTTTTATATTGTATAATTAAAAAAACATTCTAAACCATTATTCATAACATTTTAAAATAAAAGGGGACAGTATTTTTATTGCTTATAAATTTGAAGAATTTGAATGTAAGGATGAATTAATATGTGAAATGGAAAAGGATATTACATGGAAACAAAAATTTTCTATAAGAAGGTCAGGAAAGACATTTGGCTTGAGTCTCACTTCAAATACAATTCCCAATTCATTTTGCTAACTGGTTTACTCAAAATTATTTAAACCATATCCTTTTTTGTGTCAAATGTGAGGAAATCCACTGATGAAAAAATATTTTTCCTTATGATATCCTAACACAGGGGTGTCAAACTCAAGGCCCATGGGCCGGATTCGACTGAATCCACCGCGCATGGCCATCCTGGAAACTGTAAGGCTCCAGCTCATGTCACTTCAGCCTGGTCCATGCCATACCGGTAGGCGTGCATGACAGTGTTGGTATTCAGATTTTTTTACTACTGGTTCTGTAGGTATGGCTTGGTGGTCATGTGACTGGGTGGGCATGGCTGGGTAGTCATATGACTGGGTGGGCGTGGCCAACTCCATATTATTCACCATGCCTGGCCCTCTGGAATTTGCTGCGCTGCTTGAGTGGGGAGGACAGGAAAAAAATGGCTGCTCAGTTGGCTTTTCCTCTCACCCCTCTGCTGCCAGCAGCTGACTAAAGCAGGGATTGTGCATGCACTCACACTCATACAAACACAAACACACACACCCAAAATTTGAAGACCCCCCTCCTCTGTCTCTGTCTTGCTGTGAATGCAATTGTGGCACTTCAGTGCCTGGCTGGCATGGTGATTGGGTAAGCTGGTGTGGGGTGGGGGTGGGAGCTCTGTAATCCCCCACCCTGCCTCACTACTCAAGTGGCTCCTGTCACCCATACCACTGCCAGCAGTTTGGGTGAAGTACAGATAGTTCTCTGTGTCTCTCTCTCTCTCACACACACACAGAATTGGATTGCTCTCTTGCTCTCTCTCTGTCTCACTCCATTTGCATGCAAGTGTGCTCCCTGGGACAAGGAGGTCTCATTAAGTAGTTAAGTGGAAAGTAGTTGAGTGGGAGGGGAGGGGGAGGAGCAGGATACTGGCAAACACTTTTGCACTGAGAATGAAAGTTTCTGAATCCCTGACTCTGCAAGAGGATGGGTGCCTGAATCTGTGTGAAATTATAGCACCCAGGAGCATCCATTCTCAGCACGAAAAGCATTTCCCAGCCAACTCTCCTCTCCCTTCCTCAAAGGCAAAGAAACAGAGAAACAAAGAGAGGAGACAGATGTTTGCAAGGTGAGTCCTTGTGAGTCCTTGTGGCAGGAAGGGAGGGAGAAGCACGAGGTATCTTAGTGGATTGGGGAGGCCTTGAGAGCCTGTTCTATCACTAGATCCCCCATGGCTTTCCCCACCCTGAGATATCTCATGTGCACATTGGTATTCTTGAATTGTGAGCTCTTAGGAAAGTATCCCCTCCTTGTGTGTTCCAAACAGCCATTTGCAGTGGGGAAAACAGGACAAAGCGAGTGGGGAAAATATTTTCCTTTGCTATATTTGCAGTCTGAATTAGACCATGGCAGGGTCCCTACAGAAGAACTCTTTTAAGGATTATGTATTAATAAAAAAGCAACTAACTTACCTCTATTATTAAATGCTAAAGTTGTTGCACATAAAAAACAGAGGAACTCTGATCAACTATCAAAGCCATCATTTTGACAGTTTTGCTGTACTGTAGTCCGTGGATGCAAGCATGGGGTAAACAAGTCTGGTTTGTTCTGAGTCTTATAAGTGGCCACAAACTACTAGCAAAAGTGGCATTTGATCACAAGGTAAGGAGGCATTGAGAAATGTTTCCCCCTTTGCAGTGAGCATCCAAGAAGGGGCAGGAAAGAAAGAAAAAGAAGGAAAGAGGGGAAGAGAGCAATGAAAAAGAAGGAAAGAGGTGAAGGAAAAAGGGAAGGAAGGAAGGGAGATTATAAGAGAGTGTGACGGTTTAAGGTAAATTCTGCCTTAGCACTTGGCCACCAGCAGCCCTGATGCCTTTTGCCATCCCCTTGTCCCTTCCTCCTGACCTCTCCTGGTGGTCTCCCATCCTATTACTGAGGATGTTTTAGTTACAAAGTCAGGTCTCCTCATAAGGAGATGGAGTGGGCCTCCTTCTGACCCATATATTTTGCCCTACCAACATATCATGAGCAACCCGGCCAAAAAGAGCAAACACAGCAGCAGTGGGAGCTGGCCACACCCCCTCAACTCCCTACCCTGCCAAGTCAACCACAATCCTAATGCAGCCCTCAATGAAATTGAGTTGGACACCCCTGTCCTAATGGTACATACTGGCAGATTTTTGTGATGGAAAATAATAAACTGCAAATTCCCTTCCCACTTCGCTCACCTCCCATTTCTGCTCCCATGTCTTTTGTTGCAAACTCTTTCCCTCATTTCCTTCTGCTTCCCTCACTTGCATGTGTAAAGGTAGTTCTCAGCTGAATGCCAAAGGTTCGGTTAAGGGGAAGCCCTTTATAATCGAGCATGGGCACCCAGTTGCCTGAAAATTCCACTCTGTCACAAGTGTAATTTATTTTACAATAGAAAGACACTTTCCCCATTTAACCCTATCTTGCTTCTTCAAAAAACTTGCCTGTGAATCAGATCTCTTAGATTTCACATCTCTCAATCCAAAGTGTGTAAGAAATCTCTACCTTGTTATTTCCTCTTTCTTGAAAAGTTACAGCCAATGATCATTTCAATAAGCATGGTTTTTGCATTTAGCATTATGTTCCTTCAGAACTTCAGCAAAATAAGATTTATCCAGGCCTATCTGAAATTATTAATAAAGCATTAAAATTTTATCAAATAAAATAGAATAATAAAGTTAGAGCAAGACATTATGGATTTCTGGCAGATGTTGAAAACTTCATATCAAATGAAACAATCTCTATATTAGAGGCACTGGTGAAAAAGTTTAAAATGACAACATGCTAGACTACATTGTAACAAAATGACCTTTGAATGATATTTTCTGAAGATATAGAGTCACTGCTGTGTTTTAGACATGCCATATACTTTCACAAACAAAAACTTAATTTAACATTTTTTAATTAATTAGATTTTAATTAGGCTGCCTATCTGCTCTGGCCTATTTTGGGGCACAATATGTCAAATGAAATAACAAAATGTTTATTTTGACAAGAAAAGGCCATTTGTCAGTAATTTACTCTTCAGAACAGAAAAGGAAAATGGTCCATTTAGTGTGTTGGATTTATATCCCTTCTTTTTTATAGGTGCTGAAAGGGATTTTTCCTTGGGCAATGCTGAGTTTCAGGGTTTAGAGATTGTGGTCTAGACAAGAGATTTCCTGAACTTTTGGTGGCAAATTTGGCTGGCATTTATAGCAGTCCATCTTGTCTGAAGATGCTTCAGCCATAGTTGTTGGCAAAATGCCAGGAAATCTGTTGCTTAGATTATAGTTGCTAAACCCTGTCGTATAGCACAGCCCAACAGATACTGGCTATGAAAGCCTACATCAGGATCTCCCTGTTTTATTTCCACAAATCGTGTGAGATAGGTTGGGCTGTGACTGAGAGCAACTAGTCCAAAGTCTGTCAATGAGATTCCATGACTGAATCTCGATTTCCCCAGTAGTCCAGCATACAATCATTCTGCTACAATGACACACTGCTGTTTATGAAAACCAGCATCCATCTCTGGCTTTAACTGACAGAAAAAGCTAAGCAAAACCACACAATAGCTATATACCAAAAATCTTGAAAATTGAGAACTTACAAATAGATAAGAGTTTGTGCTATTTGTTTTTATTAAATATAAAAGCATTCCAAATTAATAGCCCCTCTTAGTCAACAGAATGCTCATTTTCACATATTTACTGGATATCCCAGACATATAATGAAGTAATGACTACATGTTCCTGGATTAAGTCAGTATACTTTGCTAAATATTATTTATTAATATATGTATTATAAAACAATTTAAAGCTGTGTGTGTGTGTGTGTGTGTACACAATACCATGTAAGTAAAAGGTAAAAAATAAAATAAATATGATCTTAATGTATTCAGTGGATACAAAAAAATTCATAGGGTCATACTTAGCATACAAAGCAGAACTTTGTCCAGGAATGCTTTAATTTGCTATGTCTTCTAAAAAAATCTATTTGTCATCTCATATTAGAAAACACAAGTGAATACTGCTATCATATTGCATGTACAAATTAGAACTTCCAACTGTATTTTTCTTATTTTACTGTGGAAGCTGTCTTTGGTAAAAAATTTAAATGTAAATTTAAATCTTTAATCTTAATCTTTAATCTTAATGATTTATAATTTGATGCTAATTAATCAACAAAGTAGAATTAACATTCTTCATAATGGAAAAACATTCAATTAGGTAATGATATTAATATACATAATGGCTAAAATTACCACATTATTCAATACTCAAAGCACAATATTTATTTTATTTTCCTTGATAAAACAATATAACCTTGTCAGTAGGTAAATAATTAAGCAAAAATTAAGAAATTGAAATATTTTGTTTGAATTTGAGTAGTATATGGAAAATGGACCACAGGGAGAAAAAAAAAATCAAAATATATTTTTTACTGTACAAGAAGTCTAAATACTGCAATGACGTATAAAGTGAAGAAATAATCCTTTACTCATGATGCCAAAGCAAGACATTAGCACCAGATTCTTTCTTAGATAGAAAATATTTGTAAAGTATATATACAGAAGAGGGAATCCCTTTACTGGCCCTTTCCAGAGACCCTGCCAAACCAACAAAAATGGCAAGCTTAACAAAAGGTAATGATTAAATATATTATTATGCAAAGTGAAGTACAATTATACATTATGTACTAAGTTCATATGAATTATATGACTTAATGCAAATTACTGTGTACATACCAGTTATATTTTGTGTGTACATGTACAAACTGAATCACCACATAAAACTTTTATTTCCTTAAAGATTTAAAGAAAGAACATTATATTTGATTGGGACAAAAATGGTGCTTTATATTGTGTATACATAAGGCTTAAACCAGAAACAAAGTGGAACACTTGTCTAATATGGACTGGAGAATGTATCTCACAATGATGCCAGATATAAATAGTAGAGAATATTGTTAAAATAATGTTAACATAGAAGGAAATGGCATCAAATGTATGAATTAGCATAGCACTGATATTTGTGGAAAAAGACCAATCAAGAATACATGATTGCAATCCCATACACATATGTGTTGTGGTATAAGTCCTAGATTTGCTTTTGAATAGACATGCATGGGATTGAGTGATATCTCCTTATGAACTACATGATTATGTGGAATCAGTTATGGCTACTCCTTCTATAGCTAACAATTTTATTGTTAGAGTAATCAGAACAGCTGAAATTGTACCTACTCTTATGGGATGATTCTACAATTAAGTTCTTTTGTAATGGTGTAGTTAATTTAACTTCTAAATGAGGATACTGTGCAGAATGGCTCAAAGGTTTAGGTAAATTATTTCTCAGTAAGTCTTAAAAATATTCTATAGAAAAGACATAATGATTATGTTTATTCATTACATCCATTAATATTAAGGAACATTATTTATAAGCTGGTTAATACACCAACAGTTATTGCATCCTTATGTAATAATGTAAAAGGATTTAAAGAGGCTTAACATTTTTTTTAAATGATAACAGTGTTAATATGACCCTACATGTGATTGGACTGGAAAACAAGATTAAATTGTTATATTATTTGTTAATATAAACATGGCACAGAGGTATCCAACTGTAAGTCTAAGTAAAATAAGGAGTTTCTTATAGCATAGTCAGAGAACAAACAGTGGTCCTTAAAGGCAAAGTCATCACATGAAAACAAACAGATGAAGACTATGCAGAACAATCTACAAATAAATGATTCCCTAAATTTCTGGCAAATAGTTCCTAATGAAATCTCATATTAATTCTGCACTGCATTACAAACTCTGACTTATAAGAATCAATCCTTCAGTTTTTCATTCAGATAAGAAAATAAGAAAATGCTTGGAATTAAATATTTCTTTCTTATCCTTGCCACAGCCACCAATACTGAAATGATAAATTAATGAACTATAATTATATTTCATTACAACATTAAAATTCACAAAGCCACTGAAATATACAATTTACTGGTACATTGTGATTTAGTTTAATTAGATATCATTAAAAGCTTACTTGAGTAAATGGTTTTGAAATAATTTTGAAAATACTAATATCATGCAAAATTTCTTTTTTTAAAAAGTATGTAAATGTACAATGTTGCCAGTGTATTTCACCAGCCTAATCATAGTGCTGGAAAAGTTATTTTGTCTGCTTAATATAAGTACTTTTTCTCCAAGTCTCTAAAATTAACAGTTTTCTTGTTCCCTTTTGGGAAATCACGGAACAGTGCTCATGTGTATATAGGTCTCTTTTCTATCTTAAAAAACTGTAAAAGATTTCAAGGTTTTCAAATAAAACTATGTAAAACTAAGTCCCAGGATTATTGCCATTATTGAATCATTATTTGGGTCTTTCAGGCTGGAGACTTTCAGTCAGGCACTTGAGTTGCTCTTCCCCAAGTTTGATTTTGTCCTCCAGCTCTCTCTGTTCTATTATCAGGGCTGATTTCATTTTGACAAAGTGCTCATAATCAGCAAGGCTTTCATCACTCAGATAGCTGGCCAGAATATCAAACACAATGCGTTCTCTTCGATCCAGGTTTTCTTTCAGCTCCTTTGCATCTTCATGCTGTTGTGTGAGTAATTTCTGTTTTTCTACTAGAATCCGCTAAGGAAACAGAACAGGAAAATTGTAGTGATCAATACATTTAGCTTTATATTCCATTTCCATACTGAACATTCTCCTATCATTGTTTTAAAGAAAACATCTAATCCCTAGGTTATGAGTGTTCTCTTAGCAAATATTCAAAGTTATGTGATAAGTGCCCCCTAGCATTTGTGAACAAGTCTTAAAACTACAGCATCACAGCAGTTATTCGCCCTTACAAACAACTGTGGCAGCTCTGCAACATTTGTCCTGAATGTTGCTGGCCAAAATGGAGCTTCGAGGGGAAGATCTGCCCGTCCCATACTCCGTTTGGGCCTCTGCTCTGTTCATGCCTCCATGGGCCTCCCCTACCCCATGCTGAAGGCTGAAATGGATTTTCTGAGGGACGGATCTGCCTCTCAGAAGTTCCATTTCAGCCTGCAACAAGCCGGGGAAGCCAGCAGAGGCATGAAGAGCGAGGACTGATCCGATTCTCGGAAGCTCCATTTCGGCCTCCCATAGCCTGGAGGAGGCCTACAAAGGCCTGAATAGAGTATTGGAGGGCAGGTCCACTCCTTGGAAGCTCCATTTCAGCTGGCAATCTGCCGGGCAAGGTCTGGAGGAGCAAATGTGACTGCAGAGGGGTGTACGTGGCTGAGAGGCTGGAGAGGAGATTATTTGCTAGATCTTCACAAGGTAAGTGGCCAGCTGCAACAGGTTGAGTGGGAGAGAAAGCAATTGTGGGGAGCATGAGGTATTTCAATGGGTTGGGGAGTCCTTGGCTGGTCTTAGGTAGGTGGCCTATTCAATCACTAGGCCCCTCATGATCTTCCCCACCTTGAAATACCTCCTATGTATTTAACGAGCCTTCATTCGATTAGTGAATGTTTGGGCAAAAGGAGGGAGTGATCCTATTCAAGGCACGGGATTCACTCCCATGAATCCTCTGGTTACGAATGGAATGGGCAGGCTCCATGACATTCGTAACTCAAGGACTATTTATAGAAAGATGACAAAGCAGCTTTTTGAATTTTATTTGGTAGAACATTTTTAAAAATATACTGTATAATTTAATGGCAGCACTCCCGTGTCTCAAAAATGTTGATGAAGACTTGATTCACTGTGTACTATGTGAGCCATTTTATTTTTAGAGTTCTTTTCTACAAGTTCTAATTAAATGATGTCTTCAGGGGCATTGTCTTGTGATGAATTGTTCTGCTCTTAGGACAACCACCCTAGAAATGAGTACAATCTCAGAGGTTAAATGAGTATTCTTTTCCTGGCTCTTGTCTGGTTTGTTCCAAAATAGGTTGGAGTATGCAGATTCTCTTTAAGAACTTCATTTGGAGATGATCCACTCAATTTGGTCACAGATTGATTCAAAATGTCCCAGTCCCTCCAACTTCACTTCTAGAATTGCAGCTAGCTAAGACAGAGGGTTAGAGTCTTAGATGTCCACAACAAGCAGTTCTCACCTTTTAAATGAGAAGGAAAAATGCTCTCTTATAGCAAGATTGATCAACAATTTTGCATATAAAGCAGTTCAGGTAAAAGAAAACCACTGCTGAAGTAACATCTCTTTAGCATAACAGCTTTGGGGCAAAGTTGATCTCTTATTTTTAACCAAGAAAACTACCCAATAAAACAGGAGTCTATGTATACACTTGATCTGGCAAAATAAAATAACATGGTGCAATTACAGTTCCTCCTCACATAACAATACAAGTGCCTTACTGTTTCTTCAGGAGAAGCATTTTCATCCAAGTTATTTAATGCATTTTCTACTCTGGCAAGTCGACCAGAGAGTGATAGCAGGAGGTTAACCACTTTGTCTAGATCTCCAATAAACATCCGAAACTTGTCAAATTCATTGGGTTTGCAGACCTCCTTTACCACTACCTCCACTTCATCTCCAAGATGATTATTGGCTTGAATGTCTTCCAACAGTGTCTCTCGAGCTTCTTTTAGCACTTTTAATTTTCGACTAATGCTATCTATAAGCTCTTGCTGAAAGAGATAAAGAAAAACTCAATTTATGAGATATAATTACCATATTTTTCAGACTATAAGACACACTTGACTATAAGATGCACCTAGATTTAGAAGAAGAAAACAAGAAAAAAAAGTTGTTGGCTTCCACGTGCCCAGTTTTCAGCCTTTTTCTGGCCTATTTTCAGCCCATTTCCAGTCCTTTTTCCGGCCCATTTTCAGGACAAAAAAGGTCCAAAAATGGGATGAAAAGAGGTCCAAAAACAGGCCAAAAAAGGGCCAAAAACGGCCCCCAAAAGGCAGAAAACGGGGCATGTGGAGGCTAAAAAATGGCCAGTGGGTGGGTGGGGCTTCAGCAATATTTTCTATAAGACACACAGACATTTTCACCTACTTCTGGGAGACAAAAAGGTGCATCTTATAGTTATAAAATATAGTAATTATGGCTCATCTCGTGACTCTAAATGGTTAGATGATGGAACCACAAGATAACAGAATCTTGTCAAAATAGTCTATATATTTTTTGTTATTCAGAAAAATTAATGCGAGAAAAATATGTTTGTTTCAAATAAAGCAGCTTTTAATATTCTCTTATTGGAGTGGTTATAAAGGCATGCTGTAAGCAATTTCTGATTTGGATTTAAAAAAGACAAGAAATAAATAATAATTAAATAAGAAAGAGGCTTTTAGTGGCAAAAACACAACAAAAATACAAGCTGGATTTTTTCTTCCAGTGATTTGACCTTAAATCTTCAGTAAGACTGTAAAAATATATTGCAGGAATGGGAAACATGGATATAATAGAAATAGGGCAGGAAAAGTAAATGATGAAATATCAGAAGTAACATTGATCTTATTGTATTTGCATAAATGTTTCTCTAAAAAACAAAAGTGCCCTCAAATCAATGTGAATTATAATAGGGTTGAAGGAAGAGAACTGGGATGTCTAGCTGGAAAAACAACTCCTTAAAAATAGCAGAACAAGTATGTTATCACTACATATCTAAAATGAATCAATATCTAAAATGAATCAAGGATAATTAACTGAATGTCCTGTGAAAAGAGAATTTCATAATAATAAAAATCCCAATGTCTTTGGCTTTTTTTAACGAAGTATCTTTTTTGTCTCCTACATTTTTTTTTCATGTACACGCAGAAATTGAAAAAATTAAATAACCTTTAATGTTTGTAGTACAGATGGTGCAAATTTTTTTTTTCAGCCATGGCAGGGTTCATAACTTAATTATTCCTGGACAAAGCTATATGGTGAATATTAAAATGAAACTGGCTTATTTGATTGGGTAAAACAATTTGAACCAGTATTTTTACTTTCAGTATCGAGATCTAGGTTTTAAGCAACTGATGACATAATAGTTCTATGCTTGACAAACACAGGCGCGGCTTCCTAGAACAGGGAAATTTTCCATAAGAAAATCTCACCTTGTTACATATTCCATTTGAATTACACAATCATGTGGGTGTGACATTGAAATCTGAGCCACGACACACCATCTAATCAAAAGTAACTCTCACACAACTGCACTTCTGTCTGTAGAGCATCTCAGACAATTACAGAATATGTGCAAAATTGTACTTCCTCTTTATTGAAAGATAGGAAATATTAACAGATCAAACTTGAAAAGAATCACTTTTTTAAAAAATCTGGGGAAGATTTATTTTACAAAAATCATTTTTTAAGATAAAAACTCCTGTTTTTATTCAAATCTTTTCCTGATTTATGGATATGTGAAAAGAACTATGTATTATTTAGGTGGATATGGAAATATCTGCAAATAAAAAACCAAGCTCAGAGAAGTTTTAAAACCCAAGATTCTAACAGTTGGATATATTTTGTACAATTGTGTTACACATCATAGTCCGGCACGGATATTAATTATTACGGTATATTTTGATTATACTTGCTAAGAGTATTGTGAATGACTTTATCTTGATTATATATAGAGAAATTTTCCTTTGCTCTTGCCACTGTCAATTTATGTGTTGCGTAATTAAATTCAATAATCAAATGTTAATGAATATGGATCTATATTTATCAAAATCCTTACAAAGATAAATCATGGAGTGTCAATCTAAGTTGTCCATCACTGGAAGTTTTTAAGAAGAGATTGGATGGCCATTTGTTTGGAATGGTATTGGTACAGGGTCTCCTGCTTGAGGAGGAGGTTGGACTGGAAGACATCCAAGGTCCTTTTCAACTGTTATACTGTTATCTATAAAGTCATCCTTCAGATATCCTGAAATTCTCACTTAACTTTGGCCTTAATTTTTTAAATTTTATCACAAGTATTTGTCCTGCCTCTAAAGTGATATACAATACCCCTTTTTAAGTGGATTATATATTATTTTATCTGTAAATTGTCCAAAATCACTTAGATAATGAGGGAGGTATAAAAATTTGATTAATTAAATCAAAATCTTAACCTAATGATAAAGTAAATATAATGAGTAAACATCTGTAAATTCCTATTTGGAGCCAAGATAAAAACCAGCAATAATTTAAAGAATTTTCATTTAGACGTTGTCATTAACTTCAAATTAAGTA
Source organism: Myanophis thanlyinensis (assembly GCA_017656035.1). Taxonomy (NCBI): domain Eukaryota; kingdom Metazoa; phylum Chordata; class Lepidosauria; order Squamata; family Homalopsidae; genus Myanophis; species Myanophis thanlyinensis. The sequence goes on from JAEANM010003946.1 coordinate 12,781, forward strand.
AAAATTGAAATGATTAATATGGTTCTTAAACAGGAGGGCTGCATTTTCTTTTAGAAGTTCTGAAATGATAGGCTTAGAGTTAGGGTCTCCAAGAAGGTTCTTTTTTTATGTCCATCAACCAGTTGGACTCAACAGTAGTCCTTGAGCAAAACATTAAGAGTTTGATCTAAATAATTGTGCTGATTCAGATGGATGAAAGTACCTCATAAATAACTGATATTCTGAACAGGTCCACTGAGAAATAAATGTGGTTGAACTGAATGGTATTTTTTCTCAGAATTTAATTCTAAAAGTTAATGTAATTCAATGATGCACATTCACTTTATTTTTTGAAAAAGTATCTTCTTTACACAGTTAATTTTTCTGTATTCTGAAGAGGCATTAACACTATTGAATGTTCATTTCAATAGGAGCGTTTCTCTTTTACTTTGTGAATATTGGATACTGGGCACTATTGCCTCCTCATAATTTTTGGTGTGATCCCATTTTATTGTCAGCTGAACAGGCAATGAGACAGACCCGCTAGATAACTCAAGACCATGGCTTCCAATAATAAGTAATACTGAAAACAAAATCTCATGACAAACTTACCTTCTTCTCAGACAAATTGTGGTCTAACTCATTTTCAGAATCCTCTTCAGTTTGCTGCTGCTGCTGCTGCTGCATATCCTTCATCTTGATCAGAAGTTCTGCCTTGGGTGCAGAGGTGCTATAGTAAGTGGAATTAGTTGTTAAGGGAATGGCCAAAGACAGAGGCAGCTCCTCTTTCCTAAGCAAAGATTTAAAAAAATACTAGTTTTCAACAGACTTCTTGATATGTTTATGTACTGAAACCAAGATAATAATTACTCTGAAATACTATTTGCAGTACATAGATTGTAGGGTTAAGAGAAAGATACTCACAGAAACAATGGATGAAATAACCATATTATCACTCTAAGAACCTAGCTAGAGAGACAGGAAAGTAAAGGAATGTCTCAAAATTATGGCCTAAAATGCTGATGTCTATTTTGCTTCTAATTGATGTTCTCTGGCCATATTTAGATTTCTATGGCCTACCCTTGATTACATGGGCAATGGAAGAAAGGTAATATTTAAATCTGGTTTGGCTTTCATTAGCCTCGATTATCTAATCCCATAAACACACATTTAGTAAATATATAGGTTCTTGGGTTTCATTATCTGCAGTTATAATGCTTGAAAGAACCTATTGCTAAAATACCTTTTTCTTAACACCAGAAAAGTTAAGGTAGAAATCAGTTCACTGATAGCAAATACATTGTGTATATAGGATCAATTCTTTTGGAACATAATTCAATTAAATAAGGTTTATTTTTCCTCCAAACAGTAAAGAACCAATGGTGTCTGCAGTGGGTCAAGACTGGCAAGATGATGTTCGTAGTATCCAACCCAAGCCCTACGTCTTTTAGAGATCAATGCACACATAATCATGTACACGCATACATAGAGTAAAAAGAGAAATTCCATGGACTATAATACTGAAACCCATTATTGTATGGCGGGGGCCAATGAGAGGAATAATAGAAAATCAATCTGAGAAAAGCCATCACAAAATTCAACATTTCTATCAAAATCACTGCAAAAAAGTACGTAATCAACATTGAGCCAGCCCTCAATTGGCTGCACTTAATAGACACTCTATTAAGAGGAACAAAATTTGAATACCTAAGATATAAATAGCTCTTAGATATAAATAACTCTTTGTCTCTCTTTTTGGCGTGAAGCAACATGAACCAAACAATCACTTGCTTGGAAATAAGACTCCAGAGTTACTTATTTGTGTGTGTGTTTGTGATAATAATACTATATTTTCGTTTTCTATATCTCCCATTAATTTTCAGTTAGATATTTGCAATTTCTTATGATTCTCCTCCAAAAATATACAGAAATATCCACATTGAAATTTTTGGAAGAGCTCAATAGTATACATAAAATATTTTATATACTTTTTGAATTTTTACTAAGTTTTACAGACAAACAGTTATTGGAAGATTTAAGAACTCCTCTGCTATTGTATGAAAAAACGTTGTCCTAGGGCTATGTGACCCTTATTTATGGTGAAGTGGACTATAATTTATCAGAATATTTACTAGGATGCATTCTTTTTATTTTATTTATTGCAATTATACCCAGCTTTTTCTTCTAACAACTCAAGATTACATATATGAAAGTCCTATCTCATTCTATCTTGCAACAGGTTTGAAAGGTAAGTTGGTCTAAAATAGTGACTCACCCAATGTCATTCACTGATCTGAATCAGCATCTGTCATATCCAACACTCATCAACACACTGTATTGGTGCTAATCCAATTTACCTATTCTTAATTTGAGTTTGTACAATCTACTGCCTTTCTCAGATTGCTCAGAAATGTAGATAACAGTGTTGCTGGTGACTTGTAATTACAGTACAAAATTATTGTAGAATTCCCTGTTTTGTGCAGTAACTTTTACTTGCTATGAAAGATAATATTTATAATAAAATGCTAGGAAGTAATGAAAACAATTCTTATCTAGCAAGGCACAGTGAATCTGTCATCAACAAGCATATATAATAGTGAAATGAAACCTCCACAACCATTAAGTATTTATAAGTTTTTGATAAACCATTAGGAGAAATTCATCCCTAGTTTGTCAGCTTAACACAAGTATCTGGTTCCTGAAAATAGAATATTGGTTATTTCAATCTTTTTGAAGAGTATTTTTGCCAGACGAGTTAGAATCTAAATCCTAACCAGTGCCAGGTGTGAATTGGAAGAAAATTACAGTAGTTATGTTTGCTAAGTTGGTCTTGATTATATAAATTATATTTTAATAGAACAAAAATTAGAATGTGCACACATATAGGATAAAAAAAAAGATAAAAGCATTAATTTGTGTTGGAAAACCATATACTCACTTTTCCGCTTCAGTTTTGGGTGCTGAAACCTTTAAAAGAAATTTTCTGCGATGTTGCACTTCTTCTAAGAGATGTTCATCTTTCGGGAAGATTCCCTCCATTAAATCCATTGTGGTTTTTATTTTCACATTTGGGTCTAAAATTTCTGCTAATGATTTATCCTTATCCACTATTTCTCTAGCTAATTCTTCTGATTTCCAGTCCTCAATTGTCTTTTCTTTGGCTCTCACATAGTTAACCGCATGGGTGGATATGGCATTCTCCTTTATGTTCCTCCCAAAGCTTTCAGTAGGTTGCAAAGAAGACAGATTTGATCTGTTCTCAAGCTCAGTTTCCATACCTTGTCTCGTATAAGTACAAAAACGTGAATAGGACTGTTCAGAAGTGCTAAGTGTCTTGATTTGGTCTTTTTCTAAGCCGCTTGGTAAAACAGGAGGCTCTATTGTGGTCCCAAGATTCTGCCTGATTGCCTTCTCTGAATGACTCTCAGAATGTACAATCTTGATTGGAACCATTTTTACAGTTGTATTGTTATCCATCACTCTTTCAATTCTTCAGGAAAAAATTGTAAAATAGCACATCATATATATTATATAAACACTTTATTGACTGATATATATATATATATATATAGATTAATAATAGCCTATTTATGAATTTAGGAATGAGTAACTTATCACATTTTATCTTTCACATTTCCATATATATTTTAAATATCCATATTTAACTGAGCACTAGCCATTGTTATTAAACTTACAAAATGTACATAGAACTGCATTTTATTGAAATTTCAAAGATATCTAACATGCTTTCTCCTTTTAAAACAGATGAACAAAAAAAGATCTACAAAGGCAAGGAATGACTGCCAAGGAGTGGCTGCAGCAGGAGCATGGCCAGATGGGGAGATGGCTGCTATGAGTGCAGGAGGACACAGTTAATGAGCATGGCTGGGCAAGGAGAAGTGATTGCTGCAGCCTGGCAAAAACATGTCTGCGGTATGGGACCTCTGGCTGATCTGGCAAGATCAGACACAAGGGGCAAGTCTCTGCACCCCAGTGCTGACTTCTCCCCATTGGTGGGCTCCAAAAGAAGCCAAAGCTGCCCTGTAGGGGTGGTGAAGCAAAGAAGGGCATTGCACTGTGAGGCTGCGGAGAGTCGCAACTCTCCTGCTGAGCCCTGGAGTATTTTTCCCCTTTCAGCTACAATATGAAGCTGGGACAGCCAAGGAACAGCTAAGACTGGTGCTGGAGTGAAGTTAGTGAACAGTGTTTGGAACTGGGTGAGAGGATTCCTTTTTGTTTAAAATCTACCCCAAAAGCGGAAAATCCAGGAAAGAGAGGCTCACAACTATTTGTTAAAGTAGTGATTTAAGCACTTTGAGAAAAATCTCAGCATTGAAAGAAAAGAATCAAGGGGAGAAAAACAAAAAAGGAAAAACAAAATAAAACTGAAAAACACAGAAAATTAGACTTTTAAATTGGACAGACATTGTTTTGGAAAGGGATTTTAAAATGCTGGAACTATTTACCTAAAAAACTAACAGTTTATATATTTTTGATTGGTATTTGACCTGGTTTATATTGAAATCTAAACCGAGATGCCGTCTGCTAATGAAAGACAAGTATAACATATCCTTAAATTTTGGAAAACTTTGACAAGGATTTGTCTTATACACCTGCGATCTGACCATTGGAGATTGAATTAAGAGACTAAGAAAGATGTTTTCATCAAAGAGATATCTGAATATCATAATACAAGATTGAACTCATAAAGGGGATTTAAGGAGGTTCTGGAAAACTTTTGGAACTATCTATATATAAAATCCTGCTAACTTGTACTAGCTAATTTTCTTGGCAGTTGTTTTACTTGTTTTTGATGTTAAATATCATTCATAGTTTGCTATAATAGGAAATAAATGGTTGTATTTTATATGCTGTATTTTATGCGTATCTGCCTACCAAGGGAACATAAACATTTAGAAACTTCTAAGGCTGTCTTTGTTTCATTTTAGGAAGTTCTGTTCTGCTGGCAATAAAACTAAATCCAAAGAACTATAATTGTAATATAAGGTTCCCTGGAGCCACCCTCATCTTCTATCCTAGAAATACAGTTGTTCACTTAGAGAAGTTGGATCTAGAGATTAACATTGTTTTGCTAACTATTCTGGCAACATTGATAGCAGTTTTCAACCATTCATAAAAATAATGTTCAGATTTCCATAGTGAGAAAGGTATGAACTTCTGGTTTGAAAACATCCAAATATGTTTGTAATAGTATATAAGTGACTGGATACACGCATTCTGTTTTCTTTGGATTTTATTAACATGGACATATATATGATACACAAAATAGTTCTTGGAAAATAAGTTTTAAGATAATAAGGGAACATGCAGTGGATGACGATCCTTATTTTAAAGAGCTGTTAATGAGATTCACTTGTAAGCTAAGCATGTTGCACTGAACTCAGTTTAAAAGCTGAAATAAATTGTATAAATTGTATGTAATTTCTGTTGAGATAAAATAACATGGTTCTAAAACTCTCTAGAAAGCTTAACATTAAATTGCTAAAACCATATAGTGACAGTGCTTGGAAACTTTAATATTAAATTGATGGATAAATCCAACAAATGTTTAACAGTTTGTATAAGGTGGCTTACCTTGTGGAATTTTCATCCTGAGCAGCCATGGGTGGCTTATCAGTCAGGTTTGGTGGAGCAAACTGTGGTGAAGGGGATCTTGATGCTTCCATTCTAGATTTTAGATGGTAACGATAAGATGAAGGAAGGGGAGGTTCAGGTTTGAGATGTCTTTTTTCTTCTAAATGCTGAAAAACATTTTCTGTGGATGCCAACTGCCTAGTCTCTGCCAGCTCTGCACTTATAAATTTTCCAGAAATTTTTGTGGGAACTTGAGAAGGTGATAAGCTGCCTACAACTATATTGGTAGCAGTAGGGGAAGATGGAGCTGATCTGTTGGGCACTGTCAGTAAAGATTCTGAAGCAATGGAAGCTGAAAAACTATCCTGTTGCCTGTGTTTCTTATCTCGTTTGGGTGCAGGTGGCCTCTGAGGAAAAGAACTGTGCTTCTTATTCAGCAGTATAGAACTCCCCTGTAGATTTTCTTCTGCTTTGGTATGTGTTAAACAGTGCTGGTTCTTATCTGATATTTGTAGTCCAGAAATCAGAAGAGGCAAAGCACCATAATCTTTGCTTTTTTCATTTACATTTTCCTGTGAATATCTGTAATCACTGGGCAATGTCCCAGATCTACCTCGGCTCTGCTGTGATGCAACTGTGGCAGGTCCTGCATGTAAAGACCTTGCAGATACTTTCCACTTGTTTCCTGAACTGTAGTTCTCTTGAGCTGTGAGTTCTTTCAGACAGTCTTCTGAGTACTCTTTATCAGATAATCTGGAAAAAGGGAGGGATGGGAGAATTATTTGAACATCAGTAGGGTACATTTAGTAAATATATTTCTATTATTCAATTATGTCTAACCTTACAGTATTCCATAATAAAACAAATGTTTTTTTAATAAAACTGGCTTTCAAAAAACTGTTGTCAAAGATTAAGATTATGTAGAATCACATTTTGTGCCATACTTCAGTTACTCCACACACCGACAGAATTGCCATTTCCTTTTCATGTGAACTAAATGAGGCCACTTGAACAAAATTATGCACAGCATGTTATCTCATTAAATAATTTCTAGATCTATATATATTCAAATTAGATGTTCATTTTTCCTCCTTTAAAACACTGCAATAAACTGTATTAAAATCAGTTAAAAATTTAAATGAGAAAAAAGTACTGATATAAATATAATACAAAGAAGGGCATGTAGGATAGAGGAAATGAAAATATTTTACAAAATATTGGAATTATGGAGAAACAAATCCCCATCCACTCACACTCAAAAGTGAACAATGCTTGTAAAGGTATGTTGACACTAACAGAGGGAGACTTTACTTGTTTTAAAATCCTTGACACAATGGGAATACAATTTTAAAAAAGCAAATTTAAGCATTCAATTTGCAAGGGACAGACTATTAGAAGTGGGTATATTTCTGCGCTAGCATAAAAAGTACATATATATCATAGATTGTTAATTAGTCTCTTTTGGCCATTTTCCTGGCATCTGCAGAGTTAGTAGTTTTTGAACATATTTGTAACCATAAGCTACAATAAAATAAATAACAAACCCCCACCCACCCACATGAAAGAATGAATGTGAGATAAAAGTAACTGCTAAATAATTTGTTTGGAATGTATATGGTTTTCCTATAAATAATTCATGTATTTCATATAGAATTCTTTTACAACTATTATTTTGTACTTAAGTTTGGAAAGGATATAAATGTTATTAATTACTTAAAAAAATAGTGATAGCAATTAAGAGCATTTAGCGGACCATATCTGAGATACTGAAATCTGCAGGAGTTTAATTTAATTGAAAGCAGCTTTTTGTGTTGCTTTGTTCCTCCCTTTACACTAAACCAGCCAGGTCTTTCTTTTACATTTAAATGAAGTAAAAATGGTTAATTTTTCCAAACTAAAGCATAACAAGGAATGTTGCCGTAGTTGCTTTCATGAAGACACAATTCCCATTGTGGAAATATGGTTAAGTTTGAATTCCTAATTAATTTGCATATGTAAAGGGAAGACAAAATGCTGGAATATTAAATTGAATTTTAATGATCTGAATGCAGATATTAGATGATCAAAGTTTGTTGTAAGAATTAACCCCAAGTAGAAATACCTCTGAATCTCAGAAAGAAGATAGCTTTGCTCTTTAATTAGAGGAGGCTGGAGAGATACAGTAAGTTTAGGAAAGAAGCTGAAAAGGAGAAGCAGGACACTTAGGCATTCTACTTGTAGCAGAGTTACTTACTAAACAAGAGCAATAAATTAGACATTTTCTAAAGTTAGTATAAGTCAGTACAGTAAAGATGGAGATTAAAAAACTAGGTCTTACTTATGTTTTTGAAAAATTCTAGAAAGTCATTGTTTCATTGTTTCTTGCCAGCTACATAAAAGTTATTTAGATATTTACTCTAATAAAGTTTGAAACATTGTCATGTGAAAATAAGGCTGATTAATAGCACCAGGAGCAATGTCAAAGTGAAATAACAGCTATAAATGTTAAATTATGATAGTAGTTTGTTTATGGAGTGCAAATGTGACATGTTTGTGAAAAATGCATTTTTGTTGATCACAAGAATACCACAAAAGGAAAGATAACAAAATAAAAGCAGGATTATTGAGGAATCAGTTTGTTAAATGCATTTCAGAAAGCATCTGCAGGTTTTAATCAAAAGGCTAGGAGAGATGATAATGAATAAAATTTGAGGAGTGTGTTGCGACTTTTTCCCAGGAAGAGAGTTTAAAATAAAAAAAGTTAATTGTACATTTGCTGATATAAAAATGCATATGACTGTTTGAACAGATTTGAGAGAATTATTTGAGGAACATTTTGTGTAAATATGGACTTTAAACTTGGTTGTTGAATGCATAAAAGGTATATATAGTATGATCTGACTGCTTATTTGTACCCTATGACTACAAATAGGGTACAAAAGTGTTGTATCTTATGATTTCTGCCATACGTACTATATGTACCGAAGAAAAATTCCTTGTGTGTCCAAACACACTTGGCCAATAAAGAATTCTATTCTATAGGTAGTCCTTATTTAACAGCCACAACTGGAACCAGTAACCTGGTTGTTAAACAATACGGTTACTAAGTAAAATCATGATATGCTTATGATATTACTTTAGCTTTGTTTTACAAACCTGCTAAGTTAGTTAGTTAGTTAGTTAGTTAGTTAGTTTATTAATTAATTA
>JAEANM010003947.1:0-21537 GCA_017656035.1 Myanophis thanlyinensis
ACTTACTGAACCATAAAAGTTTGTTGTTTGTCTTCACCAGTGCAATAGGGAAAAGTTTGACTTACAATTCCTCATGAATAAGGAAGTGTTTCAGCTAATGTAGGAATTGTATCAGACCCTTCAGCTAAATCAGCTTCCCAGATTCTCTCTCTCTTTTTTTTTTTTCCTACCACGGAGAAAAAAAAGAAAAACTTTTCTTCTGGGACTTTTCTTCTGCTAGTAACTAGTTCGGCAGGCCGGATTAAAAAGCCCAATGGGCCGGATGTGGCCTGCGGGCCGTAGTTTGCCCATGTCTGTCCTAGACTCTAGCACAGTGTTTCTCAACCTTGGTGTCTTTAAGATGTTTGGACTTCAACTCCCAGAAATCCCTAGCCAGCAAAGCTGGGAGTTGAAGTCCAAACATCTTAAAGACACCAAGGTTGAGAAACACTGCTCTATTACCTAGAGGCTCAGCATTATGCAATCCCAACACCAGTGAAGCTGAATCTGCCTCCACAGCATCTACTTGAGAGATAATATCCAACTGTCAGAAGCATTACTGATCAAATAACAGTAACAATTACAGATCAGGTTGCAGCTGCTGATACCATCTGTGGTTCACTTTATACCTGCACAAATTCAAGTTGACCACAGGTAGTGGGAAAGAACAAGAATGAAGACAAACTTGGAAAAAATGTGGTGTTTTTTTTCTCCTCTTGCATTTCCGATCCCTGAATCATTGGAATACTTTCGTTGACAGACCCAGTTTCTACCGAGGAAGAAAATAAAGCTGGAAATGAGCCAAAGCTAGGCCAAAGGTGGAGGGGAGATGAGACAGATCTATGGTGGGAAATACTGAAAACCAATGTAGTCTAAAAGGTTGATCTAGGACTGGTGAGATTCCAGTTGAAGACTACTTCCATTGTTAAAAATGGGAAACAAAGCCACTATCTTTCAGATAGAATGATTTCATAAAGTTGTGTTGCACAATGACAAAATCTGAGATGAGAGTGCTTTGTACATTCCCTCGAACCCCTGCAGGAAAGACATTTATAAATCTTGCAAATAAATAAATTGTCATAGAAGGGGTGGGGTGCATTTTGGGGACTTTGGGATTTTTTATTTCTGTACACAGGCCAGAGTCGCCACATGTGAGTTTGGTGGCCATATAAATTTGTGTAATAATTAAACAAACAAACAAACAAACAAACAAACAAACATATGTTACAAATGCATTTGCCATCCCTCTGAGATTCCTCTCCCTGTACTTTAATATAATGTGGTGGAAGGAATAGCCTGAACTGAGTTAATACTGTGGTAAGCATATTATGCAAACATCATAATTTAATTAAAAAAATGATGCAGTTTTCAAATTACATCCAGTTGGTCCTCCAAGAAAAGTTAATATAACAATAAAAAGACAAGTTTCTCCATTGCAAAATTCATACCAATGCCTGGAAGCCCAGAACCCTTCCCAACCATTGCTTGCTATATGGTCAGTGGTCAACCTATATAATGGTCAAGTCATATAATGAAGCTCTGGCAGACCTTTCTTGGAACAGGGGTTCAAGGAACAGTAAGACACTTCCTAATGAAACTGGATGAGATCATATATCCTCCAAGTGACAGCACGTTTCCAGAATTATCAATAAAGAGATCTGACCGGACTGTACAAACAAGACCAATGTCTATGTTTATAGCAGGCCTTCTCTTACTTTTTCTACCCTTATTGCTGATATTGCCAAGATTTAGTCGAGCAGGCCCGTATTAAAAGCATTATGGGCCCCATAAGCAGTGTACTGGGGCCTCTACGACAACTACTCATAGGAATAAAAATGTAAATGGTCGATAAAATTAAACATGTATTTATTTTATGAGCACTTCCAACAGTGTTAATTTCTATTAATGCAGGTTAGTATTAATAAAGAATGCAGTAAAATATAATAAATATGTTGCTGTATTTATATGATACAAGGTGCATTGAAAGGTTAACAGATTAGTGTGGGGCCCCTATGCTCATGGGGCCCACAGGCAAGTGCCCATCAGGTCCATGAATTAAATCAGGCCTTATTGCTCTTATATTAGAGGCAGCATGTCTCTATCAGTTGTATAGAAACCTGAGCTGGAGTATGCTATTGCATTCATATACTCATTGTGACTTTCTCAGGACATCTGGATAGCCACTTTGAAAAGAGAATGCTAGTTTAGAAACAGCTTGCTCTTATTCAGCAATGTTCTTTTAATATGGGTAGTCCTCGACTTACAACTACAACTGAGCCCAAAATTTCTGTTAAGTGAGACATTTGTTCAGTAAGTTTTGCCCCATTTTATGACCTTTCTTGCCATAGTCGTTAAGTGAATTGCTGCAGTTGATAAGGAAGTAACCCAGCTGTTAAATGAATCTGGCTTCCCCATTGACTTTGCTCATCAGGTGGTCATAAAATGGGATCGTATGACCTTGGGGCACAGCAAGAGTCATCAATATGATCCAGTTGCCAAGCATCTCAATTTTGATCTCATGACAGCAGGGATGCTGCAAATGTTGTAACTGTGAAAAGCGGTCATAAATCACATTTTTCCGTGCTGTTGTAACTTTGAACAGTCACTAAACAAGCTGTTGTAAGTCAAGGAATACCTGTATTGTTATGATTGCTACCATGGGTGGCTGCACTCTTGGTATTACTGCAATGAAGTATATGGGGGGGAAAAAACAAGAAACAGAGTACATTGGCAAGAGCTTAAAAGCTGTTCATTTGTCTGCTTTGCTTTACACCTTTAACTTTTGGTTCATATCTCGGAGTCTCTGAAACTCTATTCTATAAAAATATTATTATTAAGGAACTAAAAAAAAAGAGCAAAGGAATGAAACTTCTTCAACTGGCTTCAATTCCAAAACTGTCCCCTTTCATTCCAATATAATCATACAAAATGTGGGTGTCAGCTGTGTCATTTGATTAAGTGTGTGCCACATATTTAATTTCTTGAAGTAAAAATTTAATGAAGCAGAAACACCAAACACATTTTTTATATTCTAAAACCTGATGCTGCCAGTCCATTCTACTTCACCACTTATTACAAGGATTCTTTCATTAAAAGCCCTTTTAAAGGCATGATAATAAATTGTGGGAAAAGAAAGAAAAATCAATCCCATCAATCACTGGAGCTTTTAGTACTTTGCTGTTAATCAGTGCAGGGTTTAAAAATCTAAATCTTTTCAAAAGGTTTGTGTTGGAAATCCTTTAGCTGTTCAGTGCCATCGAGTATTTAAATATTTGGAAAGCCACCACTTCCAGGGATGAGCTCCATCAGTACCTAGAGAACTATAAAATTCTAGTTTCCATCATCTTGTCTCAGCAGCGGCTCAGAGAGAGAAGATGGGAGCTGCAGCCAAGAATTTCTGGATGACACATGTTCTCCACCATGATGCTCTGAAATAGTATGCAGTGAACTTTGTTTATATAGTCATTCCTCCGTTCTTTCTTACGAGGAGTACAGAAGTTTCCATTTTTAAAATCATTACTGATTCTTTGAAGTCCAGTTTTGGACAATTGTGATTTGCTTGCTGAAACATTGATGTGGTCCAGGTTTGTACTCATGAACTAAAATGGGGGGGAAAAAACAGATTCCCCCCCCCTCTCCATGTAGATTGCCTTGGGAAATAGAGTTGGGAAATAGGGCAGGGTTTATCCTTCATTTTTGGAAGGTGCAAGAGATGAAGATTAGTGATAAACCCAAGCCTTACTATGAGTAAATCACAAAACAGGAAACACATAATTTCCCATTATTAAATTAGGCTGGAGTGGTATACTATTGCAATATATTGCATCAGTTTTCCTCCTCTGAAAAGTATTTCTTATACCCATGGCTAAAAGTATGGGAATCTAACTAACTATTGCTTGGTTATTCCCACACTCTCTTATCTTGCCTGCAACTCTCTTCTCTAGTCACTCTGTCCAGCTGGGGATCCAATTGCATATTTGCTGCAATGTAGATGAAAACAAGAGACCGCAAAGGAAAACATGGTCAGCTCTTGGTCCCTATAAATTAAGTTTGTGTGATGTGTTCATATAAGCAAGATGATCTGTTTTGTTGTGATTTGTTCTCTGCAAATAGAAATATAACAACTTCTCAGAATATTGAGGAATTCAGAATTTGTGGTTCCATGTGTGTGTGTGTGTGTGTGTGAGAGAGAGAGAGAGAGAGAGAATTACAAGCCATAGATGACAGTGGTGAGGAAGATGTACATCTGCTGTTGCATTCAAGAACCCATTATCATAGTATCCCTAGTAACACAAATGTTCAACTGAAGGGCTAATTCTTGAAAAGACAAGAATTTAGGACAGCTCCTAATCTGTATGCTGGATAGATCCCCGAGGTAAACCAAGGCTGCGTATATTGCCTAGAGATTTCAGAACAATAACTCTAACTGAGAGCTGCAGCACTTTGTTAAATAGAGCCAATCTCTGGAAACAATTTGTGGAGAATGACAGTAATAACATTCTCAGTGTTGCCTTGAGTGATCTGTGTACCTAGAATTACTTGCAGATATGTTGGGGTTGTATGTGATATGACAGGCCCTTGTGGACAGAAACGGGGATGCATTTTTTGAATGTAGGACAATCCCTATTGATGACATTTCAGGAGAAAACAATCCTTTTCTGAAGTTTAGGGCATAATTCACTGGCAGCACCATTTTCTCCCCTTAGCCAAGACTTTAACCTTATTGAAGTTCCAGCCCCTGGATGAGACAGCCTTCAAATGTCATTAGCAGTACTAGTTTTAAAAAGTACCTTCTTCCTTAATTTGACACTGTTCAAACTCAGCCTTCTAATAGGTCTTATCTTTCATCACCCATTTGGCTGGGAGTATGAAGTCAGATAACCAATAATGGGTATAATCCAGAAGTGGGATTCAACTAGTTCGCACCTATTTGCTAGAATCGGTTGTTAACTTTCTAAGCAGTTCAGAGAACTGCTGGTTCAGCTGGTCATTAGGGCAGAGAACCGGTTATTAAATTATTTGAACCCCACTATTGGTATAATGACAGGTGTGCTTCAGGGGATTGGTAGACCCCACCCACCCACTGGTCACTAGATGACTGCTATAGCAATTTTCCAGGTTTCAGAACAGAACAGAACAGAACAGAACAGAACAGAACAGAACAGAACAGAACAGAACAGAACAGAACAGAACATATCTTGGCTATTTCACTTGTGGAAGAAGAGGAAGTATGCATTTATTCACTTTAACAGTTTTCTTAAGTAGCACCAGCAATGCCATTTCACCATTTCTCATTACAGTGTCCCCTCCAAAATAATGAGGATGTTGAACTGAGGTTTTATTATTCATATTCTATGTTTCCCCCATATTTGTCCATTTTAATCACTTCTGTCTCTTTCACCATGAAGCAAATGAATATTGGCTGGCTGCTCATCATTTTCAGCTTTTTTGACTCTACAGGACCAAGCTAATTGCTAGCTAATAATGACAGGGTCTGCATCCCTCCTCTCTGGGTCTCATTTTGTGCTGGCTCCTTCCCATCTGTTTCTTTATTTCTTAGTATTTTAATTTGGAGGAGCAGGGACAGACGCATCATTTTACAAAAAGCAGACAATCTTGAAATCAGAATTGCCTGTTTCCACTGCAGTACATGTTTTGGTGGATTTTTTTCCTGGCTGGGTGGTGACTTGAGAGGGATGGCAGCAGAGACAGAGGAGACAAATCAATAATTTTGCTTGCATCTAATAGTGGTCACAAATCAGGACAAGATGACAAGAGAGATGGATCAGATGGACTAGTGATTTGCCATAGCAAATTTTGTGCAGCATTGTTTTGTGCTGAATCAAGGTTGGGTGAACCCTGAACAATTAAAAAACGGGACTGAGAGAAATATCCCTTTAAAGACAATTGGAAAGTTACTTTGAAAGTTAGCAAAGCCGGTTATGTCCGCAACCAAAATGTCTCCTAACCATAAGGCTGAAAAATGCAAAACAGGATATCTATTAAGCAATGAGAAAGGCAGTGAAAAGAAATGCCGAGAAATGCTAAGTTTAAACTGCAAAGGTTACAAGAAGGAACTGCACTCTCATGTTGATAGAAAGCCATCAAGTGTTTACATAAGAATCATACTAGTAAGCAATAAAAAAATTCTTATCTAACCTGTTATATTGGGTGTCTGGATTACTGCTGCTGGGCTCACATTGGGAGCCTGACAACTGGAGACATGCAGGGGTCTTCAAACTTGGCAATTTTGAGATGTGTGGACTTCAACTCCCAGAATCCCTCAGCCAGCTTTGCTGGCTGAGGGATTCTGGGAGTTGAAGTCCACACGTCTCAAAATTGCCAAGTTTGAAGACCCCTGCTCTAATGCCTCAGTCCTGGCAGCATCATTGAGTCTTACCATGAATCAGTGTCTGTCCCATGCTGTCATTCCCCATGACCATTTTTCCTCAGGAATCAGTAGTTATTCATTTATTTAAACTATGAATGATAGAGTCTTTTAAGTCTACATATACTTTTCAGAATGAATTGTATATGAACCATTCAATCAACAATTTATTACCTTAATGATGTCACACAATAGAATGAATTGGTACTACTGTATATATAACATAAATGATAAAACTTTTAATTGTCCTTACAAGAGTTGTTCACATGAATGTCACACAGATTTGTCTTCACTGTACTACTTCAAGGAGAAATAAAACCACCTTTTTTTCTTAATGACCTCTCCTTTAATGCAAGCAAGTCCTCAAATCTAAGCTGATTGGCCAGGCATTAGAATTACCTGTCTTGTGGGTTTCTGTTCGGTCCTGAATAATTATGATCAATGCATTTTCAAACCCATACAATATTTATCGAATTACTATGCTGATCTGTAGAGAAGTATTTTTCCCAGAAAAATCCTTTAAATTACTCAGTCATAAATGAAAATAATCTGAACAGCTCATTGAGCATTCTGAATTCAATTTTAATAGAATACTTAAAATATTGAGATAAGCAAATCTGACTGTGAATCTGTTTAAGCTAATTATTAATGGCTTGTTTTCCACAGTGTCCTTAATAAAAGACAGATGCTTTAAAAAGTGAAAGAAAGTGATATTTGGTTTACAGATCTAGGTGTGTTCGGGTCTTTTCCCGTGTAAGTCTGATGGTATCTTCGCAACGTTTCAGCGAGGTCCCACTCGTCATCTTTAGGCTGGTGTCTTCTGCTTCATTCCAGCATGAAGCAGAAGGCACCAGCCTGAAGATGGCAAGTGGGACCTGACCGAAACATTGTGAAGATACTCTCAGACTTACACGGGAAAAGACCCGAACACATCTAGATTTGCATACCTGTACCCATGAAAATCTACAAAAACAAAGTGATATTTTTTTACTTTCAAAAGTAGAATAAAAGGCCCAAAACCAGATGGGATCTAATGGGAAATAGGGAATGGATAAAAAAGGCAGATAGAGGAGCAAACGGGAATGTTCTTACAGGACTTGCGGTGTAGCTAACCTGTATATCTTCTGGATTATGCTTGTTATATGTACACCTAATCAGAAAATGCCTGAAAAATGTTTTGCTGTTCAGCCTATTTTCACAACTGATTTTTGTTCTGTTGTGAATCAGTGCTTTTCCATTCATATGCTGGCAGATCTCCACAGGAGTTCATTCCTGCTTTGTGAAGAGGCAGCTTGAAATGTTGCTAGTTTTTGTGCATGAGCTGTCATTCTCATTGGTGATACATAACAGACTGCACCTAAGGGAAGAGAGAACACAAGTTTCTACAGGTAACTGTAACTGGGGTAGATAGCAGTGATACATGGCCATTGTATGCAAAATGCAAAACTTCTCAACTTCCTGGTTTATTTGCATGATGAGAGGAAGTTAATATCATTAGGGGCTTTTAAAGTAATCTGACATTGATAGAAGTTCTGCTTTTTCAAGAGGCAACTGGACTTTCTGAAGAAAGAAGAAAGTCCATTCACCTCTTGAAAAAAGCACCTTTGGGACAACCATGACCTGGATATTTGAGAATAGACATTGATAGAAGACTTCTACCAGTCTTTGCTCCCACTTTTATAAACTGAAAGGGAGACTGGGTATGCACACAAGCCCTGTCTACAAAATCCATCCTTACGTGGTGCTAAATTTGATGCAAACATTTAAAACAGGGCTGTAATACATGATGCATCCAGATGAATAGAGTCCTATCTGTGATTAGGATTTGCTTTTGGACAGCTGTTCAAAGGGAAGCAACAGAATGTACAATAGTTTGAAAGGCAAAAGCAGGATGAACTTTATTGGAAGCCCAAGGCAAAGCAAGTTCCTTACCCCCAGTGATTACCCAATTAATTAAATCTGCTCCTGATCATCCATAGTGCATATATGTCATTACTTCATTGCACAGATGATGTTACCTAGTTTGGGTAATGAACCAAGCTCAGAGAGCACTAAGGGCCCTTCATGTCAACCCTAAGCTACAATATTCTCCTTTATTGGTATATTTCATCTGTATAGCACCATTCTGATTTTCTATTGTCTGGCTATTATGAAGTGTGACCAATATGTTGATCACAAAGTGATCCAGAAAGTACGTAGAAATTAGTTTGACCACTGGCCAGAGAACTGGAAACTGGTGCAAGCAATTGATGAAGTGATGAGCCGTTGCCTGGAGGCTGTGCGGACTGGATGGGCTGGAACAGGCTTCAGCTCAACCCAGCCAAGACCGAGTGGCTGTGCTTTTCTGCGCCCAGATACAGCCAGCTTAAATTATCGCTGGCCATGGGGTGGGAAATTCTGTCCCCCATGGAAGGGGCTCGCAATTTGGGTGTCCTCCTGGATGTACGGCTGTCGTTGGATGACCATATCGCAGCCGTCTCCAGGGGGGGCTTTTATCAGGTCCATAGAATAGCCCAGTTGCGACCCTTTCTGGATCGGGGCACTCTTCGCACAGTCACTTCTGCCCTGGTAACTTCCCGTCTGTATTATGCCAATGCTCTCTACATGGGACTCCCCTTGAAAAGCATCCGTAGGCTGCAGTTGGTCCAGAATGTGGCCGCGTGGGTAATTAGGGGAGCCTCTAGGAGCTCCCACATTACACTCTTCCTGCGCGAGATGCACTGGCTTCCTGTGGCCTTCCAGGTGCAGTTCAAGGTGTTAGTGTTTACCTTTAAAGTGCTCCCTGGCTTGGGACCCGGGTACTTACAGGACCGCCTGTTGCCATCGTCAACCTCCAGCTGACCAGTGCGCTCCCATAGGGTTGGCCTCCTTGGGGTTCCATTGTCGGGACGGTGTCGTCTGACAGCCCCAAGGGTTCGGGCCTTCTCTATGGCAGCACCCTCCCTGTGGAATGAACTCCCCCCAGAGATTCATATCATTATGGATCTCCGGTGTTTCCAACGTGCCCTGAAGACCCATTTATTTCAACTAGCCGGCCTGGCCTGATACCTGGGGTTTTAATTTAAACTTAATTCTATTTTTAAATTGAATTAATTTAAACTAAATTAATTGTTTATATTTTAATTGTTATTTTAACTGATTTTAATTTAAATTTTAAACATAATGATAATGTTTTAATTTAGACAGCCTTGTTTAATTATTTTAATAGGTTTTAAATTGTTTATTGTACTTATGTTTTTTTTGGCTGTGCACCGCCCCAAGTCCCTAGGGAGAGGGGGCGGTATACAAATTAAATAAAACTTAAAACTTAAACTTAAACAAACTAATACTGTAGTAATTCAGAACATACTACATCATTGATCCATGTTTCATAATCTGAGCATTAAAGCAGAAACACATATCTATGTATGTGTGATTCATATGCCATTCCAGTCTAAGGCTCTACAGTTGACCTAATATTTAGGGCAACAAATTGAAAAGGAAAACAGCCACAGCAACGCAGTAGAATTTCCTTTAATATGCCATTTAAAAACTCCACATTGTTACTGTCCAATTGCAGCAACTCCATATTTAACTTCTTCGCATGTGCTTAAGGTAATTGACCCAAGGCTGGAATATTATGAACTTCCTTTCTCTTTTACAATCATGGTGCTACTTCTATTGTTCTTCTGGACAAGAGGCAGGAAGAAGAAATTGCTTGCAGCAGTTTCCAGTTCTCTGGCCAGTGGTCAAACTAATTTCTACGTACTTTCTGGAAGGACAATGTAATCTCTACAATTTTTTTTACTGATGACATCACACAACTCTTTGTACAGTGCCACCTTGTCCTTTCCTTCATCTCTACAACTGCAGTGTAACAGTGGCTGAGGTGAAAGGCCATATGAGTAGAACTGTCACCACTGCTCTTGGAGCCATTTGGCCAGTATGGCCATAACTGGCCCTAATGAGATTGGGTAACAGCTTGACCAAGAAATACTTGTCTAGATTTGTCATCTAGAAATTATAATAAAATTGCCATTTATTTTCTTCCAAAGAAAGGAAATATCATAACTAGTCTTACCTGCACTTCACAGGTTAATGTGACTCAAAGTTAGCGAAGAATGATTGCAGTTGCATAGAATTACAAACCATATATTTGACTTTCTATTCTTGATGTCTTTATTAGTGTCAATGAAAACATTTAAGCCAAGAATCACAATGTACATTTATAATAAAATACAGGACTGTACAGAACTGGGGCAGACTTATTTGTATATGACCGACCAAAGTAACAACTATTTATTTCAGAAATTTGGCTAATTTTTCTCTCAAAGCCTTACCCTATTTTAAAATAGATGAAATGTGATTATTGTTTCCTTAGTCCTAGGCTTTAATAAGCATCAGACTGTTTTTTCTTCCAAAAGATAATCTTGAATTTAATTTAATGGATAGCTTCTGCCTTTTAGGATCTAGTATCAGCAGTAAAGAAATCAGCAGTCAAGAAATACAGCACAGAGTAGAATAGCAGTGAAGACCTTGGAAAAGGTATTTAGATGCCAGGATATGTATATACCTAGAAAGATCAGAATCATGTAAGCAGTGGCTTTCCCTGTGACTCTATATGGAAGTGAGTGTTAGATTTTCAAGAAGCAGGATAGGAAGAGTATCGACGCTTTTGGAGCTGGCGAAGACACCTGAGATACTGTGGACAGCCAAAAAAGCAAATTAAATCTGGATCATCAAATAAGCCAACCCAGAATTTTCACTCAAGACACAAATGAACAGGCTCAAGTCTACTTCTGTATATGTAATGATCAAGTTCTCTAGAGAAATCTCTAATTCTGGGAAGGGTGAAATGAAAGAAAAGGACAACCAGTAGCAAGGTGGATGAACTCAACTAGTATCCATTGGAAGAACTGAAGAATCAAGTTAGGGATAGACTATAATGGAGAAAACCACTCAGTCCCAAATTCTCTTGAAGCATTAATAAACAGGCTCAAAATATCACAGTTTGGACACATTATTTGAAAACCCAGGTCTCTAGAGATGTCCATGGTGCAGGGAAAGAGAAAAGGAAAGAGAAAAAGAAGACTGTCGGCACCAAATGTTATACTATTGGAAGGTCAGAAGAATCAAGTTGAGGACAGGTTGTCTTGGAGAAAATCCATCTTATGTGGTCACTAAGAATTAACACTAATTTGATGATACGCAATCAGTCAAAAGAGGCAAGCTAATCAATCTTTCTTTTAATGAAATATTTTTGTTTCCCCTTTGTACCTAGCCTACAAACAATATGCAAAGATCAAACAAAGCCATTATGTTGTATGCAGATAAGATGTTTGCCAATCTGTCACCTGAATTAAAGTGAACTTTGCCTCTAAGCTACCCAGGTACATTTTTTTATTTGCATATAACCCTTTGCAAATGACTTAAGCGTCAGAGTTTTTTCAAACTTACCCAAGCCATAGCTAAGCAAATTCTTGCTCATATTGTTCTTGCCTTAGTCTGTAACTACTTTGATGCTTTAACCTTCAAATATTATTCCTAAAGTTTTTTTTTCTTAGTCACCTACCTCTTATGCTTTTATTAATAACCTTTTCAAAAATACTCATTCATCATCTAGTTCTAGTAGTACTTTCTCACGACACTATGCCTAGAATAATTTTAGTCTAAATCACCATAGTTTTAAGATTCTCAGCTAATTCTGGGTATTTTTGTACAACAGGATGTCAAAAAAAATAATTTGTGGTGCCTTCAGAAAAATGATAATATTTAAAGAGCTTTTACAAAAAAAAAGAATCCATTCATCCTTAATTCATATTGTGCATCCCTAAGTATATTTATTATTAGCACATAGCTTTCCCAAATTTGTCCCTTTTATCCTATATTTTAAAGATAATTTCATATCATTTAGAATCAAAGAATAAGTGTATTTCAATATAGTTCATTAAAAGAATTCGCCTATTTTATTTGTTTGATACATTTCATAATTCTGCCCAGCTCACTCTTCTAAGTTATGTATTAAATTATTACGTAAAACAAAATTTCAATTTGTTGTATCAATTATATACAGTAGTTCGCCACCCAGACCAAAACAAGTTTCACCAGACAAACTTTAAAATATGTTGAGTCAGAGCAATAACATTAAAATTGTGAATCCCTGAACATAAAAACTGTGCTGTGTGATTTTATATACCTTCTAAAAAAACAGCTTTGAGTATGCAGAGTCCTTGTAGGAAAAACTGGAAAGAAATGGGAGAGAAATATCTATTTAGCTACCAAACTTCCAAATTGTGTATCGGCTCTGTGCAATTGGAGAACTGATGGCTAAAGAGTGCCCAGCCCATCCTTTGCCACCCCTATTTGTTCTGAGAGCTGATTCTGAGGTTACCAGCACTGAAGGGGTGGGTGGGAGGGTCATGAGAAGCAGCATTTCTCATAACTGTCCTCCACTACCACTTTTCTTGTATCACTTTCCAAATCTAGAAATCTGGAGAGCAGCTGTTAAGTGGGAACAATGGCTGGAGAAGAGGGGAGGGGAAAGATTATTCTGATGATCACCAGTTAAGCTAGCTCACCTCACTTGGATATGTTCTACACAGGATCTGGCATTGTCAAGTACAGAGGAACAGCTCAATTTCAAAGAACCGGACTCTTTCATTGCCAAGAACAGCATGGACCTCAGAAACAATGCCCACTTAATAAGATTACCACAGGATAGCTGACAAATGCAAATATATTCATCCTCTTGTGGGCAATTATTGTACTGTCCTCTCAAGTATTCTGGCAAGGCACAGTATAGCTACTGCTGTAGCTCAGTGTTAAACCATCTGCTTTTCATTAAAAAGGCTATAGGTTCAGTGTCAAGCTTTTGTATCATCAGAAAAGATTTGTCTCTGGTATCCTGGAGAAATATTGTCCATTAAGAAAGAGAAGCAATCTTCAACACTTGTGCCCACCATACATCTGGATCACAATCCTAGAATTGTCTACAGCCTCCATTCTGGATGGGGACTTCTGGGAATAAAGTTCCCTAGTAAAATGCATACCTATTCCCAGTGTTTACCTCCATATCTTAAAATATATAGGAAAAATTAATATATTCATATATATTAATATATATGAAAAATAATGATCTATTTTGAATTTCTATTTATCATATAATTGAATGGCCTGTAGCTAGTGTCATTATTACATTTTAGCCCTATTTTTTCACCATGTTCCTTGATTTTCATTACTAGAGCTTATAGATCATAGGTCAGTTGTGGTGAATCTATGGCAGTGTGCCAGAGGTGGCACTCAGAGCCTTCTCTGTGGGCATGCCCGCCATTGCCCCAGCTCAGCTCCACTGCATTTCTCTGTGGCATTTCTCGCTGAAGTTTCCCTGCAAATGATGAAACAGAAGCTCATGAAAGAAAAAAAGATCTCGCCTCTTGCAGAGCTGTCGGTGTTGTGATGCCCCACCTCTCGTTGACCATCTGGTCTTCAGGTCTCCGCTGCATGTGTGTGCACATGCATGCCTTGCAGTTTGGAAACTTGGTCTCCAAAAGGTTCACCATCACTGACATAGGCCATAATCCCAAGGTTTCTAGGACACTGTAGGATTTTTTAAAGCAACCTATCCAATTGTGCAAATAGAAGACATGATCTTTATTACAAGCATGGAGATGTTGTACTCTTGGTACGCCAGAAATGGTATTGAGTTTCGGGGATGGGATTTGCTAATGCTAGAGCTGGTGAAATATTTTCATTCCAATATTTTTTTCACCAATCATTCATCCTCTGCAATACTCCTAAAAGAACATTGTTTTGGGCATTCTTGTTGCCCTAAATTCATTCTCCACCTTTGCTTTGCTCATTTTCAGGAAAGGGATGCTCTCTTTTGTATTCTTGACTTTGTTCTATGCAGCAAGCAGAAAATTGAAATTATTCTCCCCAAATCCCAGGACTCTCAGTCATTTAACTACTTAATTTGACTGCCAAGAAGCTCTGAAAAGATTAAAGAAAGTTATTATAGCTAGGAAAAGCAAGACATAAATATTCTGAAAAAGTAATTCACAAAATAACACAACTCACAGAGTTCTTTGCCCCAATATATTATTTTTGCATTGGCGGTCTTATTTGGGAAACATTGCATAATCCTAAACAGAGCAATAACTTCTTACAGATGTCTTAAAAATTAGACTCTGTGGGGTTTCCAGAAAGCATTTCCCCCTCAATTTATACCTGATTCTTTTAACTAGAGATCCTAAGGGTTGAACACAGAGCACTTTGCATATAAACTATGTGCTCCATCACCAAGTTATGGTCTCTCTGATAAAACAGTTTTTCATCTGCAAAACAGGAATGCTGGGTTTTATTTTGGGATATATACTGGCAATGTATATGTAAATGCATATTTAATTTGTAGAGGTCTCCATTTCCTTTCCCCTTCTTTTCTCCTGATTAAAATATTAACAATTTTAAAAATGTTTTTGAAGGCACATTGCCGTGACAATTCAGGTTTTCAAAAACTACTTTAAAATCAATTTAAACCACACAGCATAATAATAGACACCCCTTCCCCCAAAAAATACTTTCTAAAATTGACACCGAGACAGCCATGTTATTTTTCTAAGGAATAGCATTTCAAAGGGCCATCCTCAACCCCAGAAGCTGTTGAACCAGGGTTTTTCAAATTTGGCAAAATTTCAGCATGTATGCATTTCCACTTCTAGAATATTCCAGCCAGCATAATCTATAATGATACTCAGTTTGGCTCTCTGGCTGCATTTAGCATTCTGGGGGAAAAGTGAGGGGAAATAAAAAGAAGTTTAGCTGGACTCCACATATTCAGTTTTGAGCTAAAAGGCCATTTCTGATTATTAGCTACAGTTGTTCTGAAAACTCTTATCCTAGAAATTCTCAAGTTCAGACAAGCCTTGTTTCAGCAGCCCTGTCATGTGCCTTTTGGACCAAGTTGCAGAAAGAGGTCATTGCAACCTTAGTTACATGCCAGGCACCTGCTCAGAGGCTGGAGAAATTCCTTGCAGTCAGGAAGGACAAAAGAGACACTGCGCTAAAGGAGACAGGTTGAGACTTGTGTGAGGAATGCCATTTTGCCACCCCCTACCTTCAGACCATATTAAAAAAAGAAGGCAACCCAGCCGAACAACGTGAATCCCAAATTGTTTTCTTGTGGA
This sequence comes from Myanophis thanlyinensis, assembly GCA_017656035.1. Lineage (NCBI taxonomy): Eukaryota > Metazoa > Chordata > Lepidosauria > Squamata > Homalopsidae > Myanophis > Myanophis thanlyinensis. The sequence continues at coordinate 15,529 of JAEANM010003947.1, forward strand.
ATTCAGTAATTGGGCTCTTGCTTTTAACTCTTTCAAGGTATCTTTACAAGGTACCCTCAGTGTAGTGAACAGTCCTGGAAACAGTGTTTTTCAAACCTAGCAACTTTAAGATGTCGGGAATTCTGGGAACTGAAGACCACACATCTTAAAGCTGATAAAGTTGATTTGAAAAACAAAAAAACTACTGCTCTTATCCTTTCAAGAAAAGATTGGGCTGCCATTTGTCAGAAATCGTATAGGGTCTCCTGCTTGGGCAGGGAGTTGGACTAGATTACCTACAAGGTCCCTTCCAATTTTGATCTGATTTAATCCACTGCTCCTTCCCCAGTCAATATGTATTGTGTCTGGGTAGGGACACTGGGAAGTATAATCAATGAACCCAACTACTGTTCACCTGAAAATCTATTATAAATTATACATGTGAGTTAACCTGCCCAGCTGAAACTTACCTGGGATTTTTAAGGCTGATGTCATAACACAGCCAATCACAATTTATAATCAAAGAGCAGCTACTATTGAGCAGATGATGCTGCTTCAGATCAAACAGTGACACTACAGTTTGTTAGAGCAAAAATGGAAACCTTTAGCAATTTCCTCTTGGATTGCAAAAGCTTTAGTTTTTGGAAAGATCAAATAATCTCATGTTCAGTAGAGCTGTGCAATCTTTGAAAATGATTCAGAAGAGACTATTTGGAGCATGCAAAAGTGCAAATAACCCCTTTAAAAAACAATATTATTTCTTTTCAGGTTTTTTTTTATATGGTCTAAAAAAAGATGTGGCTGTATTAAAGAGACAGCTCATTAAAGCAGCAATGTCCAGTGTTTTTAATTTTTTAAGTGACCATTAGTTACAGGATGCTGAAAATCGGGCTGGCACTTCTGCTTCTATTTTGCTCTATCCCAGAGGTGTCAAACTCAAGGCCTGAGGGCCAAATCCGGCCTGTGGGGTACTTAGATCTGGCCCATGGGGCCACCTTGGAAACAGTGAAGGACTGGCTCGCAGTACTTCTGCCAGTGAAAATGGACTCCCAGGCTCTGTTTTTGGTAGCCACAGTCTCCTGCAACCCTCTGCCAGTGAAAACGGAACTTGTGTGGGCTGCATGTGGCCCTCCCAAGCTCCATTTTCACTGGCAGAGGGTTGTAGGAGGCAATGGAAGCCAAAAATGGAGCTCAGGAGTTGGTTTTCGCTGGCAGAAGCACCTCTGGCAGAGCACTCAGGCCACCACCGGCACCCCCAACAGGAGTGATGTTGAGCTGTCCATGCCCAGTCTGGATACACCCCCTGCATCCTCCCCCCCCCCGAGGTCAAACACAACCCTGATGCGGCCCTCAATGAAACCCTGCTCTGTCCAGACTCCAAATAAAGAGAAGACAAATTTCCCCATGTAAGAACAGAAGTTGTCAGCTTAACCACCCACACCAGGCAGAATGCTTTCATCTTGGGAAAATGCTAATCTAACATTTTGTTCTTTGAGAGTGACAAATTAGAAATTCAACAGCAGGACAGTTGCTGAGCAGTTGCAAGTTGCAACCTTTTGCTTATGTTTCTCAGAGTGACCCTCATTACTGTCATAGCTTGCATTAGCCTCAGGCATGTAATTCGGGGACATCTCTAATAAATAGCAAAGGATGAGGCAAATTCTTTTTTCTTTCCTGAAGCACTAGTGGGAGATCACTTTTTAGGCTTGGCTGACTGCTCTGAGTAGATTCCAGCTTGTTAAGGAAGAAATTTGCTCCAGTAAAGTCTTATTATTTTGCGTAGGTTCAAATGATCCTTTAGAGCATTTTCTCAAGAAATGAGAAGTCATTTGTTTAAAAATTTTTTGGAGTCTTTGACTATAAAATTGCTGTAGGCATTATTGGTAATGCTGTAGAGCTAGGAAAGCATACATTCAGAATTGTTAAGCGGTATTGTAATGATAGGTATCAGAATTAGACCAATGTGAAAATGTGGCATTCCAAACTTGGAAGAGAGAAGCTTCTCCCGAGGAGAGGCAAAGATTTGAAGAATTGGCTGACAGAAGACAATTCTTTTGGCTGTTGTTCTGACAATGAGACATGACTTTTTGCACTAATCTATCTGAATTCCTTTTTATTCTGAGTGTCCCACCATTTCTTACAATAATTATACTTCCTTCAAGAAGCCATGCTTCTTATTGTTGTGAAGGTCTTAATATTTACCTGGATAGTTATATATAAAGTGCTAAACTTTAAAAACAAGTTCATTTAGATAATATTCCTGTTACCATAATTAGTGTTGGAATTAGATAGTAATAACAATAGTAATGTACAGCTGATATTAAGAGACCCATTACCTTAGATGTAGAAATAAGAAGATTTGTAGCCAACAAGATTCTTAATCTCTGTGACTGGGTCTAATCTCCTTTTCTAAACAAGGGATTCCCTCCCATCATGTCCTGTTCTCAGTTCATTCAGATACTGAAAGAGAATTTAACTGGTTAATGTTACTTAAAGTTTTTCTTTTCTTTTCTTTTTTCTTACAAACTCCTTTTAGTTTATGATATTATTGCCTTGAATGCTACTTATACAGGTAGTTCTCGACTTATGACCACAATTGAGCCCAAATTTCTATTAAATGAGACTGTTTAGAGAATTTTGCCTCATTTTACAACCTTTCTTGCCACAATTGTTATGTGAATCACTGCAGTTGTTAAATTAGTAACACAGTTGTTAAGTGAATTTGACTTCCCCATTGACTTTGCTTGTCAGAAGGTGACGAAAGCTGATCACACGATACTACGATACTGAAAATGTCATAAATATGAGTCAATTGCCAAGCACCTGAATTTTTATCACGACTATGGGGATGCTGCAATGATTGTAAGTGTGAAAAATGGTCATGTCACTTTTTTCACTGCCATTGTAATTTTGAACAGTTACTAAATGAACTTTTTAATGAAGAATAACAAAATCTCTACATTAACCTGGTAGGGATCCTTCGAAAGGCTCCTTTATTCCAATATTTTCTTTTAAAGTATTATATAATTCAGTGCTGTCCTCGGTGAGGTCTCTCCTCTTCCTTACGCATATTTTGGATGAAATGGGAAAGTTTATGATAAAGCCAGCAATGCAAAATATTTGAATTGCACATTATATTAGTGTAAGTAACATGTATGTGAGAAAGGATTATATGCATAGACCCCAATATTGAGCAAATCCATTGTCTAGGTCCTTCCCAGAAATCTTAGTTTGAAAGACATTTTGAAAGATATTTCTTTGAAGGTTGATTTCATCACAAATCCATGCCAAATAGATTCCTGTATACTGGAGTTGGTTGAAACAAAGGCACACTTTAGAAAACAGCTGTGCTTTTTTTCCTCACTGGCAGGAAGTCTATAGGTGACAAACTATCTACTGAGAAATCAGGATATATCCAGAATGAAATTCTCTTTTTTTCCCCCAGAAGACTATATAGAACGTATCTTTTTGATATTTCTTTTAAAAAATTGAATTGATCTTTTTTAACTAAGGTTTTTAATCTTTCATTTGTGATTAAAAAAAGAAAATGAATACAGGCTCCATTTGGCATGTGTCAATTAACTGTAGTGCCCCGAATATGAGGGGTAAATAGGGACATATGTACAAGGCAGAATTTAGCTTATGTTTCTTGGCAGGAAGTTCTTTCATTAGCCATATCTGTGTTACAATAAATTAACCCTGACTCCATTACTCCTTCTTGCAACCTTTTAACTTTCCTTTTTACTAATGCAATGATTGGGAGTACCATTTCTTGTATCTGACTCAAAACTATAAACTTGCTAAGGGACCATTTAGGCAAATGAGCCCTGTCCTTGTTCAATGCAAGAATGCAACTTCAAACTTGCCTGTGACAGATGGCCTTTTAACCTCTATAAGAAAACATACTAGAGAAAGGAGCCCACTCCTCTAAATAATTGATTCCGCAGTCAAACTTTGTTGCTAGGAAATTCCCTCTTGCCATCCACATTCACTGGAGTCTGCCTTCCTGTAACTAAATCCACTGTAACATGTCCTGCACTCTGAAATGTTAGACATTAGGTCATGACCTTGTTCTATGTGACATCTTTTCAGGTATCTGTCAGGGCTATCAGATACCCCCTCAGTCTTTTCCTCTTGAGGTTAAACATTCCCAGTTTTTAAAAGCTCCCTTCATAGAATCCAGTCCAATCCAGTCCCTTGATTGTCCCTATTGTCTTGTTCTGAATATATTCCACATTGTCTGAATTGTTCTTAAAATGTGGTAGTCTAGAACTGGATATAGTATTCAAGGATCTGTCCAATGCAAAATAAAATTGAATAATTGCTTTCTGTGATTTGGAAAATATGTGTTCAATAGAAACTCAAATACATTGGCCACCTAATGAGAAAGAAGGACTCACTGGAGAAGAACCTAATGCTGGGAACGATTGAGAGCAAAAGAAGAAGGGGACGGCAGAGAATGAGGTGGCTGGATGGAGTCACTGAAGCAGTCGGCATGAGATTAAATGGACTCCAGGGGATGGTAGAGGTCAGGAAGGCCAGGAGAAACGTTGTCCATGGGGTTGTGATGGCTCAGACACGACTTCGCAACTAACAACATGTTCAATAGAAGAGAACGTATTGTTCAGAATCGAACTGTTTGGTTCTTAGGGCTTTCTGAGCTTGATTGTATTCTTGCAGACATTTCATTACCCTTCCTTTGGTTAAATAATACAGTTTAATACGAAACTATTGATGAGCAGTCATTGATTATGATTTTTCAGACCAGCTGTTTATCAGCTTTTACCATCTAGCTGATAGCAAGACGTATATACTGTACAGCACTTTTTAACCAGTTTACAGTCAGCATATTTCCCCCAACAATCTGGGTCCTCATTTTACTGACCTCGGAAGGATGGAAGGCTGATATTTAACTAGTTTGGTAATCAAAATATTATGAACCATTTTGTAAAAAAATCTTTGCATAAGATATCTAGAGCATTGAAATAGTTATTTAATTAAGAGATAAGATTCATCATCACAAATTCATAAGTCTGTTGTTTACAAATTGATCTCATTATGATATGCACTAGCACTTCCTAGGTGTGTCAGAATGATTGGTCTTTAGTTCCCTAAAATATTTTCTCCTCTTTTTGAAGATAAAAAGAATTTTGCCTTCTTCCAACTTTTCTATTCCACTCTCCTGGATTATTTTACCCACTTATTTTATCCACTTTTCTGGATTTTTCAAAGACATTACATAAAGATTTGCTAAACCACAGCGGGTGGGTACAACCAGTTTGCGTTCCAGTTGAATGTCACAAAACTATGTAATAAACTTCTTACAGGAAACTTAGCAGATTGCCAAGATGGAAGATCCTGTAAAAACACATTTATGTTATTCTTATATGAAAAGCAGTGTGACTATGGTAGATGCTGCTGCACCACTTTTTGATGATTGGGTCATATTGTCTAATTTATTGTGTTGAATTCCCCCCCCCCCATCCCATTTTTGTGTATGTTTACGAATGGATGTTGCCTGTTCTTTTGTTTTGTTTTTGAGGCATGCCTCTTTCTTCCTTGAAAAAATATATTTTGCAGGTATTTACAATGTATAACTGGCAGAATTTAAGTGAACCTTACCTGGAAGCTATGAAGAGTTCCCTTGGTTAATACTTGGATGTGGAACAACCTGAAATCCAAGTTTTTGCTAGACCAGGAAGTAAAAGAATCTCAGAACACAGCAAACACAAATGACTTGTCTTGCTGCCAAAATATAGTTCCTTTGAGCTAAGCTTAATGCAATGGAAACTTTTCTTAAGTCACCCCATGTCAATCAAGTTGTCATGCTGCTCAACAGGTCCAAAATTATAGACCGATATCCCTGTTGAATTAGGACTATAGAATTTTCGCTTCAATTTTGGCAGAGAGATTGAAGAAATATCGAAATAATTTTATTCACCCTGATCAAAAAGGCTTTCTGCCTAAAAGACGTATTAAAAATAATATGAGAATAATTCTGGACACTTTGGAATATTATGAAGCACATCC
>JAEANM010003948.1:0-21537 GCA_017656035.1 Myanophis thanlyinensis
CATTATTATATATTTACATGCTGAAACTGGCTGTAATAAGTTTAGTTTCAAGAAAATATCTCTTATGTGCTATTCAATTTACAATAATCATTTTACTACCTCTATTAATCCAGAGGTTAGCAGTCCTTCTGAGAAAAAACATGAAAATCTGATGCAATGTTATCCACTAATATTTTGCATTTTCTAGCCATTGGAAAATGTGCATTATGTGCATATTAGAAAGGCTACAAGGTTGTTAGTAAGTCTCATGATTACTACATTATGGAGTAAATAGTATTAGTTTAAAAAAAGAGGAAGAGGAAGGATGCAAAGACAGTACTAACAGAATCATTTAAACACCCATGCAAATTAAAATTGTGAAATCTCAAAACATGGTTAACTATGATAGAGTTTTTAGATGTCTTAAATGCTTGCATGAACTAAAACTGTATGATGAATCTTAAATGTATTCCCTGGTGAATCTTTCAATACTACTAACAATGCAAACATATATAATGCTGCTAAATTTGAATTAGAGAACTTTGGTGGTGAGCAAAACATTTAGAAGAAATTGAATTTAATTAGGTATTTGGAGTTAAGACTTAAAATAATAACATTAATATAGATTCATTATCAAAATAGTTAAATAATTTAACACATAAAAATGTGTTGCATATAACCTGCAAAATTAATCTACTCCACATTATCATGAATTAATTAACTTGGATTATAAATACCATTGGTATAAGCTATAACATGGTAATTATTAACATTTTAGTCATTCCTCAAAAATTCTCTTGAACATTTCCTAGTGCATTTTTGTTAAACTTTACCTTTGGTGTTAAGCAATATCTTGATAGAGTTCCCTTTAAATATATTTCTTAAGTAAAGATTCTTTGGCATTGGGTGGATTGGGTTGGGCTGGAAAGGAACAGAATGCTAAACAATGACAGACAATTCTCTTTGTACCAGACAGTCTCTGAAGACAGTGGGAATCCTCATGTGCACAAGGAAAGTCTTTCTGATAATAATATTACATTTATGAGAAAACTGTAGTTTCTCAAATCTATATTATATCCATTTCATTTCCTGGAAGAGGAAATGATCAGTATTATTACTGTGTCTGGATAAAAGACTGCCATTGTGGCCCAAACTATAGGATTTTCTTTGTTTCTCAACCTGAGCAACTTTTAAGATGTGGGGATTTCAGCTTCCAAAATTTCCTAGCCAGCATGGATGGCTGAGTTATTCTGGACGTTAAAATGCACATATCTTAAAAGTTGCTGAGGCTAAGAAGTAATAAGATATTCTATTAAGGACTCATGGTACACTAGACAGACTACTCTCTAACTAGAAGTATGGTCACTTTAAGTCACTTGATAGCCCCAACTTTCTGTAGGGGTTCCTTTAAGTCACACTCCCTAGTTAATGGCAATTCTGAAGACCTTTCAGAATTGCAGGGTTAGTATTAATGGAAATCAAAATAGGCTCATGAAAAACCAAGGCCGCAATTCTCAAACTGCACGTAGCTCCAATTTTCCCAAGAAGCTCTGCAGAATTAGCAGCTGCTTTATTCATTTTAATATCAGACACCCCCCCCAACAAAAACACTAACTTGCAGCGCTTCAGAGATGCTAATATAAGCAGTATACCAGCACATCTATTCTGAAGTATCCACATACTCCTGAATTTCCATGTGCAACAGAGTCAATGGATAATGGCACTCATTAAGCATTTTTATTGGTTTTCTCCTGCCCACTTACAGATGAACTGATTACATTGATACTGATTTAATCATTTAATGACAATCTTTTTATTTGTACATTTTGAAATTGTCCTCTGACATCCAAGTCTTATGCAAAAGGGTGTTTAAATTGTTCTGCTAGAAAACTGCAATTACTGTACTTAGTTTAAAAAAAATCACTGAACAAATACTCTTTCTATTGACATCTCATTTACAGCTTATTTAAATATTTACATGATTTTAGGACACTAATCTAAACCATAAGTAGAATCAACTTTTTGCCTTACATTAAAGTACAAATTAGAAGTTAAAAATGTTAAGAAATCTGATAATATTTACAGTTTTGTTTTGTTTTTTAATTACGATTGCTCACATTGTATGACCTATGTACAGGTAGCAAAATGTTATGATCGCTATTTTTAAACTATTGTATCTGGACCCTCTTGTTCTTTTCTCCCCAGAGAAATATGTCATTGTTTTACTTTTCTTATCTAGGTATTAGGACTTTTAAAAAAATTAGTAGAGATGCTTTCTTTGAAAAACAAAACAAAACATTGAGAGTTAGCCTTTGTTGAGATGGTAGAAGATACTATCGCAACATCCACTGTGAAATGCTTCATAAGAATTATATGCATTGAGCTGCTGATATAGAAATGCCCAGTTACCCTGTATAGTAAGATTTTAAATACATTAATAATTTATGTTCTCAAAAAATATTCACATATTGGTTGACTATAGAAACACAACTGTTATTAGCTTATTCCTTTTGAAATACCAATGCAAGATTCTAGTTCAAACCCAGGCAATGATGAGCAGCACAAAGGCAGCAGGTCTGCAGTGCTAATTAAAAAGGAAATTGGGCTCGACTTGATGACAATGTCTCTAGCTCAGCCCTGATCTTTCTCTCAGGTGGATAAAATAGCGACCATTTCTCTTAACAATTCAGTCCCTATGTCTTTCCCTTTGCTTGCATCTGCTGGTGGCATCTCAAATTATCTCTCATCATTCAAGAATGATGGCCATGCTATTAAGAATGCTCAGGGCGACCTGGATAGAATCTGCGATTGTTGCTTCCTCCGATCATATACTGCTTCTTTTAACATCCCACCAGAGCACCAAACAGATGTAACAAGATGTAAATGTGGTCCTGCAATTTTATTGTGGCTGCAAACGATTGCAGGAAACTGGAATTTTGAACTGTCCCATTAACATAAAAGAGACACCAGTGTCAGAAGCTGTAAATATGGGGATAGCTTCTCCCTCACCTTACTCAGCAATCTGCCACTTGGTTTACATATCAATGGGCACATATCCATTTTTATGCACAAACTAGTTTCACTAGATTAGGAGACTGTGTAAAAATGCATATGTATATGTGTGCATGTCTATGCATGTGTATGCATAAGATATAAATGTGTACACACAAGAATATACATAAACATGTGGAAACATATCTTTATTTGTATCATATATGTAGATAATGGTCTGAGTTTGGCTTACTTAAATTAATTTTATTAAGTGGGACATTGAAATCTAAGTTTAATTTTTTTTTTAAAGAAAATGTATATTTTACCTAGTATGCTCATTTTCCTAGATATATTTAGCTGGCTAGCAATATGTACTTGCTCTCATGTTATCTATGCATTGTGCTTTTGTCTGGCTGATTTTATATATTAGAATGTAAAAATTCCCAGGTATATCTTTCAATGCTATTATTCAAACTTTGCTGAAAGCGTTCAGAATGACATTAACTGATTCTTTCTTCCCAGTCATTTAAACTACCATGTCTATAGAAACATAGCTTTCCTTAGACAAACATAAATGTGGCACATGAGTTTTAGTTGGAAAATGCATATTAAACTTAGTAGCAGTCATATACAGAACATATTTACAGAGCATTAATCTGAAAGATATGGTTAAAACTGTGCCATATTATATAGTTGTAATTTTGTGATGAATTTAATATATGAAGAAAAAACACCTTAATTGCTGGCTAGTATGCATCCAAAACCTGAAAAAAGTAATAATTAAAGGAATAAATTATTAGGCAAAACATGGCTCTAAACAAAACAAAATCAGAATATATTTCAGTTAAATTCAATGGTAATAGCTTATTTCAATGTCCTTTGTTAAGTAAACTGTGTAATGTTTTTTGTCTCTACCACATGCTGGTATTAGAGGAGATAAACCTTTTTTGTGTTATCCTCCATTTGCCCACCTTACTTTAAACCTCATTTTAATTTAATTTAAGTTCCTCTTATCTCTTTGAATTAATTTATTCAGAAATGTGATTTCTCATTTACTCCTGGAAGCATCTTCCACTTAATAAATGACCTCATGGAGGTGAATATGTACTTTCTATGTTAGTCCCCAGGGTAAAAGTCACCCTCTCCTTGGAAAGGTTACAAAATATTATGGCTTTGTACTATAAACTTCCAGCTATGGTAAAGTGCAGTTTTAGGAGCTGATTCTGTAGTTTTTCTAAGGCTGGCTTGTTGAACCAATCTGAGAAGTCAGAAAGGATAGAAAGGATTTTCTTTTCTAATGTCTAAAAATCCCAAGATTAATAGTTTTCACATTTTTGTTTTTATAAAATGAATGGGCAATTTCAGCAAAAGAAAAAAAATAACATACACACGAATGTAGCAAAACCCATCTTATTTGTCTCAAAAGATGCTTTAGAAGGGGTCTTCTAAAACACTGTCTATTTGATGGAAGAAAACATGACAAAAGTGTGCTCAGTGCTGTTGTGCCTGAGTCACAAGACTAGCCTTTTCGCAAAGTGTGTTCATAATTCAACAAGTATGCTTGCACAGAGCCTAGAAAGCTTAATTTTAAAGTATATTACAGAGAAATAAGAGTGCTTTGTGCTACTGAAACCATCAGCTGGAGGATATATATATATATATGTACATACATTAAAAAGAAAGAAAGAAATGTAATAAAAAAGAATATGGAACATTTCTGGTTCCAAAGGATACCCATCCCCAACTATTACAATCCATTTTTTTCCCTGAAATAGATTGATATTCTGTTCCAGGAGGACACAACTACTTATATGAATCTCATTGAATCATTTGAAGGATATACCTGAACAAATGAGAGCCATATAATTGTAAAAAAATTATATGAGAACAAAAAAGTGGAGAAGTATTTCTTGAACTAATGATGAAAATAATTCAGTCCCTTCAGCTGGAAAACACATAAGTAGCTCTCTCCCATTCATTGTCCTCTCTTAAAAAAAGTTCTGAAACTGAATACAAAAGTATTGACTGAAGAAGCTAATCCAGTTCCTTACAATAAGCTTACTCTTTTGAGGTTTCTATGTGCATATTTAAATAAATATCTGAACTATAAAAAGTTATGATCTTTTTTAAACAGGAAAGAAATACAACCCAAACTATAATTTAGAAAATATTTTGATGATCAATATTTGTAATTTGCATGATACTTGTGGTTTACTTGATCCTTGTGTTTGACAACATTTGGCACGACTTTCTCTGTTGCAGAAGAAAGTACAAAGCACTGAGAGAAAATTACCTATGAAGAAATTGCCGGCCCACTCTCATTTGGCACTTATACATAGAAGGCTCCTAGATATATTTAATGGTATACTGTTGGACATATTGGCCAACTCCAAAATAGCTCTATGGTTCACATCATGGCAATCAATATGCTGACTTTACAATATCTCAATTAAACACTTCCAAGTTATGTGTAAGTTGCTTTCATATTTTCCAAAAAGAACTCTTAATTCAGTCAACAACTTGATACATGTCTTCATAGTATGATGGCAGGCGTTATGACTTACTGTAGCTTCAACTTAACATTAAAAAGGTAAAATATGATGTTGACTTTGATATGACTGTATTCTTTCCATTCAAATAATGCTGTTTAACCCAGATGAGCATAAAAACAGAAATTGCTCTGAGAATTCAATCCTAACTTTTTAGCTTCCCTTGTCAATATCATCCAAAAATGAAACGACCAAGTTTGAGGTCTGTCTCCAAACATCAAATGAAATTATATATCTTTAAAAGCCAGCTTGTATACATTTGTACTGTAACTTGATAGGCTTCACAGTTGTGCAAAAGAAATCCAAACATTACTGAACAGGTTATAGAGTGGGCCAGCAAATAAGGTGTTTTAAAATAACTTGTCTTGAATAGATTTTGTTCTCCCTAAGCCCCACATTTGGCTGTACAATCAATTTTGAAGAGAAATCCAGTTCTTGATATTTGTGTGGCTTTCTTTGTTTTTAGTTCACATAGTAAAGCCAATAGACAATATTGAAGAAAGAAAAAACAACCGGGAAGAATATGCGTGACCATCGATCTATGGCATTTACATCAGTCAAGTCAGGGATAGTAATTTTCAACTGAGAAGCACGTCTCCTTAACCGGCTTTTCTTTTGGGCCACGTGCCGTTCCAGAGCATTACGGCCAAAGCTGTGTCTTGGTAAACCAGCCTTCCGATACTGGATACTTGAGGTATCATAGGCCAGCATGGTGCTTCTAGGGTCCCCAAGCCCTATAACAGCTTCAGAGGCAGCCATCTCATTTTTAATTTCAAGCGTGCTCAACAAAATGTTCTCATGTGGGTCCATCTGGAAAACAGAAGAAATTGTCTCAATGTGTGAAAACTCCACCAATTATTAAAAGGCTGGATCTAAGTCATTAAACATTGTGCTGATCAAAAGAGAAGCATACACAGCCGGGCTTTGTGATGCTTCAGATTTGAAGTCTACTAATGCTTTAGTGCATTAAACATTCGTTTCTATCGCCTTAAAATAGCTACATCCTTTCTTGAGACAGCAGAATTGCTATGCAATTTCAGGGAAATATGTGCTCCATTTAAGTAGTTTTAGAGAAGACAAAATGTATGTCTTATAATTTCCAAAGTCCTCTTTTGCTTTCAAATCTAAAGCACTATATAGTCAGAATACGGACGCAGGCTAGTAATTTTTATTTTTTTATAGCTCAGGCAAATAGATTATATGTTACATTTCAGTAGCTTTATCTGGTTACTGAATCTCAGAAGTTTGTAGTTTTGCCACTGTGAGCTAATAATCATTTAATTATGAACATCTTAACAGGATTTTTAATGAGCTCAAGAAAAATGTAGCATGAGATAGTGCAGGTATTCACCTACTTTCCTCAAGACATTTGTTATATTTGTTCTATTGTTTATATGCAGTGCTAACGCCATTAAAATAGTTTTGAAACATGCACTTGGGTGGGTGGGTGATTACAATGCTCACTTTGCTATAAAGATCATTAATTTTTAATCGTCAAAGAAACTCTTTTATGTTTACACTGGTACACTGGTACCATCAAATTTTATCACTGAAAAGAAAATAATATTAAAAAAATCAATCCTGGATCATCTTATTAATGCAATATCTAGGAATAGCATTTAGTTATAATTCAAAAGCCAAAATAACCAGGCATTCATTTTATAGTAAAATCATATTAAAAATTAATATTATTTTTTTGAGTATTTTTAATTAAGAGAAAATGTAGGTATCAGGCTAAAAATTAGGAAATCATGAGTACTGATCCTGCCTTAGGCACAAAGGCCAACTGGGTGACCAGTCACTTTCCCTCAGCCCTAGGAAGGAGGCAATGGGAAATCACTTCTAAAAAACCTTGCCAAGAAAACTGCACTGACTTGTCCAGGCAGATCCGAGAATCAGATACAAATAACAGAAAAAAAAGGATTATCAATATTTCTAATCTCTTATTCTCAGCTATTCAGAAGTAAACATGGGTTATACTTTCATTGTCCGTGAGTTATTGATTAAATATAACACCAATCTTTATCCATGTTAGGAAAAAGTGTATTCTTAGCAGGCAATCATTTGATTTCCAGTTATCTGAGCTTTAAATGTATTTTTGGAGTTAAGTTTATATTAAACTTAATGTTGATACACTGCGTATCAGTTTAGAAAACTATTTATGTTATATTTGAACAAAAAAGAACTTTAGAAAAGTTTTTATAATACTTGCCAGTCATTTTACAGTATATCAAACTGACTCACAGGATATGCAACTTTTAGGTAAAAATGGAACAGTTCAATCCAATCTTCTCAAAACTATTGAATGCATTGCCCCTTAATAGGCTTGCTTTTTTAATACCCCAAGATTAAGAAAGAAAATGAAAATAGTCAAAATTTTTGAAGGACTGCCTTGGAGTGGGTATGCTCCAAGTCCTGTCTTTCAGCTAACTTCATCTTGTGGGACCCAGGAAACATGCCTTTTCTGTCATAGGACTTGCCCTTTAGAGACTGTGACAACTCTCACTACTGACTTTTCAGGTTGTTTTCCCAGGCATAGGGTCAAGGGATTTGGCAAACACATGATGTGCTGATTGATCGGTTTCCTTGTTTGTCCTTTTAAGTTTCCAGTACTGATTTGTTATCTTGTTATTATTTAGTATTAGTTTAACTTGTAAAAAACTACAGGCCTGAGTTACATTTGTGAGATATAAATCAATTAAAACAAATAATCAAACAATTGTGCACAAAATATTACTATTCTAGTAATTGGCTCTAGGAGCCCTGGTGATCCTACCATGCTGAGTGGATCCACATATCTAAACAGGCACAGACATCTCAATTAGATATGCATCACAATGACAGTGCTGTGTATCACCAGTGCTTTGTTTTAAAAGTGAGTACGTTGGGAAGACACATGGATGAAGGGATGTATGCTTGAAAAAATATTGTGATCCATATTCCTGGTAACCTGAAAACTTGAGATCTGCAAGCAATTGGTTTGGTAATAGATGAGTATGTCAACCTGCCTACTGCTGTAGGAGACAGTGGCACAATTGCTTTATATCAGGGTCCACAAAGCACATAAACGCTGCATCAGTCTCTCGGAAATATTCAAACAAAGTACTATGTATTTTGAATTTTACAGACAATGTTTCATGCATTTGCAGAAATGTGTATATTATTATTATTATTGGGTTAAATATGACATTGTCAATTATTAAATTGAATTTGATAATTTTAGTCAGAATGTCTGGGACTGTTCCTTTATCATTTCATATGAAACAAACATATTGAGAACCAAGTATATCATGTCTGCATTCCCTTAAGAAATGTATACGCATAAGCATAGCCAAGTCATTTTTCAAGACATTACCACTTCATCCTTGAAACCAAAAGTCAGCTAGCCACTCCTCAAACAAGTAAATGGGTAGGGATGATAATATTTCCACAGAACAGACAAACGTGCCCAGTATTTCCATGTGTATTTCATGGAACTAAACACTGAAGAATTCACCATTTGCCAAATGGTAAATTATTTAAAGTTTAAGTCACTATATTGAAACAGTTTAAAAGAAAAAAAGTTAATTCTGGGATACAGTTGTGAAACAAATAACATTTTCATTGATATCAAAAATCATAAAAGAGGATCATTGATTAATTTGGGGAAGAGTGGTTAGGCTGTATGGAGTAAATCATACAAGCAGGGTGTGCAAGCTTTCTTAAAGTTTATTTTTTATTTTTTAATTTCCAGTTAATGTCCAAACCTTTAACCAATCTTCAGCCTTCTTTAAATCATATATATGTGTGTGTGTGTATGTGTGTAACATGTCCAGCTCTGAAGATTTGTATGGCTGCTACAGAGATGCAATTTCAGTTAACACAGTTATGAATAAGAAACTGGCATATGTTTAAATAATTTAGAACAAAAAGATTTTTTTTAGAATATGTCATTTTCTATGATTCATATTTTATGCTTATAATCAATTTTCTGCAATCAGACACTTGTCAGATGACACTACTATCTGAGAAGGCTGGAGGCATCTACTTCTAAAAAAACACACTGGAAATCATTTACTAGCAGAAAATTAGTAATGGATGAACCTCCACAGGAAGATAGAAGTTTTGTATTTTTCTTTCTAAACATTAAACAGATAGTTTCCCAAAATAGGAAGTAAGTTCAATTGGTGAAAAGCAACTTGAACCAATTTTTGAAGTTGATCTGTGTTTTTGATTAGGAAAGTAATACTGAGTTTCAGAACAACAGACCAGGTTCACCCATTTCTAATGAAAATGTATGCTTATAACAAAGAAAAGCTTACAATACAACAGTGAAAAACATTTATTCTGCAGGCGCTTTTCATCCAGAAGGATCCCAAAGCGTTTTACAGACTTTAGAAAGCAACATCACTTCACCAAGTGCAGTCATCTGAGGCAAAAATGTGGGAGCTATCTAACATTGCCAAACAATACAGTGTAGTTCAATATAGGAAATGAAGAATGCATTGTCAGTTAGAACTATAGTAGGTGGTGATTGGGTAAATGATGTGGAGATGATTTGAAAGAATGAACACCCTTTGCAATTCAACCAAAGTTGGACAAGATCTTGGCATGAAGATGCCAGGTCACAAATAATGTGCCACTGGGTCTGCAATGAGTTCAAGCCCTCAGTTTTACATCCCTAAGGATAAAACCATTAAGAAAACAATAAAATATACCTTTGTTGAATACATTTCTGGACAATGATATGTGCCAATTATTCTTCTGTCCTGTAAGTTAATAAAATCAAAACCAGTTTCCTTAGAAAAAAAATCAGCTGTTAGTTTTCATTAAAAATTAATGCACTATAGGCTATTACTGTAAAGTACACACACTAATTAAAAGCACAGGGCAGTGTGAGCCAACAAGCAGCAGAAGTACTGTAGGCCCTTGTTTCTAGAAATGCTGTTGTTGTCTTAACCCTGACACTGTGGACAACATGTATTTGTAATGGAAGTAAATAGAAGTGAGTGTATGTACGCATGTATACACATGCACACATATATATTCAAGCTGGTAGGCGTTGAAACCAGCCAACCCTCTCCCCTCAATATATGAATTGAAATGACATGAAAATAACATTAAGGCGGTGTATAAGGATTATACAGCAATAAGACACAGATAGTATAGGATAATTATATAGCATAGGATAATTCCATAGGAAGAAAGCTGAAAAGATAAAAATGATGAATGGAAAAAACAAAAATGGTGAAAATATAAAATGAATACTGTATTAATACTCAAATTAATAGTCATGGAAACATCTTATAATCACCTTAAATCATTACATGGTAAATAGCACGTGGAATTTACAGATAGACCAAAAATCAATTATACAGTACCCTGAGGTACTACTGATTTTTTTTTCTTTATATACTTACTTGGAAAGGCAATTCCAATCAGTTCCTACAAACTCCAAAATGATGGCTATCTAAAGGAGTTGCATGAAACATTTTAATATATCAATGAGATGAGATCTGAAACTATGTTCATTTATAACAAAGGGAAGTAATTATTTTTCTCTGGGAGTAATTTTACATAGACTATTATTTTCTACCTGGCTGAAATTTCTGCACTGTTCACTTTCTTCTTTAATATCAACTATGCATTGCATAATTAACATGCTAAGACATGTGAGTTGTACTGTTTTGTTGCTTGCAAAACATAGGCTGAAAAATCAAACCCTTCACAAAATTTCATCCTGATGAATGGAACAATAAAATATGGGAGATGGATGCAATATTTAAATTGTCTATCCCCTAATTCAAAGTAATAAAGGCCTTAACTCCAAGTTGTTATAGTATAATGGAAGGTGCTAGTTAAAGTACTATGTAGCTCAAGGTGTGAGTAACTATAACGGGTGGGCAACTGTGGCCCCTTTATGAGCTGTGGACTTCAAATCCCAGAATTCTTCAGCCAATTATGCTGGCTCAGGAATTCTGGGAATTGAAGTCCACAGGTTGTAAAGGGGCCACAGTTGCCCACCCCTGATCTATAACAATGTAGGGAATTGTTATAGGGAATGCAAGCAAAGGGTCTCTAGTCACTGAAAAATATAGCCAAAGGACCCCTACCTACATTCTCTGTAGGAGTTCTCCTTATGTATAATATCTTGCCCTCTGAGACCTTCCAACCTTGCAGAATCTGGCAAAGATCTGTCTGCTCTAGAAGACCTAGGGACCTGAATTATTATCACTAAATGTGGTTTTAGCATAATATTATATAATACCATTTGAATTATTATATTTATATATATTCTATCATTTGAATTATTTCTTGCCTTTTAAACAGCGGAATGAAGCAGCTTTCTAAATAAAATACACAAATAAATTCTCCTTTCCTAGCTTTAAAAAAATCTTCCTGATTGCTATTTAAAAAAAAAAAAAAAGATTCTGAACTTACTTATTTTGTTTGTCCTCCTTTTCTGAACAGTTCTAGAACTGAACAGCAACTAGAGACTGTTAGAATCAAAACAGCTTTTGTATTTCTTTTTTGACATTAGCTCAGCTATTCCCATCAGATAATTTATTGCAATATCCTTTTACCTATTACTTTACAGATTTTGGCCTCTCTTTTATATAATTTAAATACATTTTGAAATAAAACTTAAAAATTTAAAGTCCAATTGCATTGTGATTAATTGTTCTAAATGTCAGGAACGTTTTCCTTAGTTCTAGGCTGCTTCTCTCCTTGATTAGTTTCCATCCATTGCTTCTTGTCCTGCCCTCAGATGCTTTGGAGAATAGCTTGACTCCCTCTTCTTTGTGGTAACTTCTGACACATTGGAACACTGCTATTATGTCACCCTTAGTCCTTCTTTTCATTAAATGTGATCTTCCCTTTCCCTTCTCTTTCCTCTCCCATTCCCTTATTATCAAAAATATACCAAACTTTTCATTAGAGTAGATAGAAGGATTGTCATAAATACCATAATAGGCATCTACAATATTACAAACCAAAATAAAGAAACAAAATGTGTCCCATCATCATAATGCAAGCCCTGGCTGTTTGAGCTTGTGTCCTCACTTCAGAAGCAAGTACGGTATATACCGGTAGGTCACAGGGTGTGTGTTGAAATGTATTGTCACCTCTTTCCCCTATGCCCTGTGCACTACTTATTAACATCATACATAACAATGCCTCTTTCATGGTAATTTTTTCTGCTTAAATAATACTCTGTTAGGGTAGCTCACTCAAAAACAATTTGGGCAGTTTACAATATGTCCAATATGTATGGTAAAACTCTATTAAAATACATGACCGTTGTGCTGTGTTGTTAACTCCTCAACATGCCAAAAAAAACCCAACCCAACAACTTGACAGGGGTTCCACAGAGATCCTAGGCCTAGTTTTGGGAACAGAATCAAGTCTTAAGAGACTTCTGGAACCTCAGGAGAGTGGGAGCCATATATATCTCCAGACAGATGCTATTCCAGAGTGTAGGACAATTTTTAGAATAGTTCCCTTGGAAATGTATTTATGTTCTTTCTAACAGACATAATCAAAACAGCTTGGAGTACAGCCAAGCAAGCCTAATGACTGTTCTACTCTCCTAAAATTTGAATTCTCCTTCATGTTTAATTGCATCTGACTTGGCTTTGCCCTAACAACTAAATTGTTCCATAAGACAAGGAGCTACACACACACACACGATGCATGAACATACAAACACTGGAAGGTTTGTGCAAAAACATTCTTGAAGATGCTGGATAAATTGGGTCCTGTAGGCAATCTTTCCAAAAGGCAATTGTACCATCTGATTCATTTCAGAGATCCTTTTTTAGATCATATGCCACAATTCTATGAGAACAAATGCTAGACTGCTTAAAAATGAGGTGATCCGAGAGCATATGGACTGAAGACAAATTCCTTGTGTGTCCAACATGCTTGGCCAATAAAGAATTCTATTCTATTCTATTCTATCAAGTGTCGAGAGAGTTAAACAAGTACTTAGATATGGGTCCTGAAATTCGACCTTAACCAAGAGATAGAAGACATTATCAACTTTACTTCCAAAGAGCCTGAAGCTCTAAACAGAATGCTTCTTGAACCTTTGAATTAGGAATACTTTTAAAATCAAATTATTTTGAATTTGAAACATGATGTTTTAGCATGAACCCCACTCTTATTTTAAGCATTTGGGGAGTGTAATACTCTCAGAATAGCAATGTTTTACACTTGAAGCAGCTGTTTCCCACTCAAAACAGGCTATTTTGAACTCAACGTTTCAATCCAAAGCATTTATGCACCAGTATTTTGTATGTAAATGTACACTAAAAAAATTAAATTATCCGAGATAAAATGTGTTGCCTGAGAAGAGTACTGCCATGGCAAGAAGTATTTAATTTAATTTTCAAAATGTACTGGAAGATAGACTTTCTGGGAACTGAAGTCCACTCCACTTAAAAGTTGCTGAGATTGAGGAACTCTTTCCTAAGACAAGTGAAAATGGAATAAATAAATAAATAAATAAATTCTGGGATCATTCTGATGCCTAAAGAGTCCTGCACAGCTGATTTGACTTTTTGGAGATGTCACCAGGATTACTGTTGCAGAAATACAGTGAAGATACCATCCAGATTTTCTGGAACAGTCTACAGTTTGCTACTGTCTCCATTACCTCATATTACAGTCTTATCACATTCTTACATAAGGCTAAGAGAAAATAGCAAACAATTGTATTCAGGAAACTCATGGTTCAGAGCAAATTCTTATATAACAGTAAGATATAATGATTAATAATGTTTTTAGCTTGGTTTTTTACAGTATTAAGACTGCAAATTCAATATGAGTAGCATGAAACAAAATTCATTTATTGAATAATATATTTAATTCTACAACCAATCTTAACTTCTATGTTATTTTTTGAACCCTGTAGACCAATCTTTACATGATGAAAAATCCAACTTTTGGGGGGAAATTTATCTTTTTTTGGGAGGGAAGAATTGTTAGAAACAGAAGGAATTCTGTTCTGGGTAAAAACTGCCCTTTGGTTTTAGACTAAATTAAGAATTGATGTGTGTTATTATTCTGACTGTGTGTATTATTGACTGTATGAGATAACCAATGAAATGCAGTTCAATGCAATGCAAGTATTGAACTAGAACTGCATACTATCATAGTTCATTTCCACCCTAAGCTGGATAAGGTACTGAGTTACTGGGAGAAAATTAATATTTTTTAGTCTAACCTACCTCATATTCTTTATGAACAAAAGTTTGAGAAAGGTATTCTGTATACATTCTCCTAAATTGCCACAGGTAATTTGAAAGAACAGAAACAATCTACTGTTTCTATCAATTGAAACAATAGCCAAGTATCAGATTACCAAAGGAAAGAAATATTACTAAGGCTTTTGTGTATTTTACTCTGTGAAGTTGCACTCTGCTCCCTTCCCTGCATTAAAATTCCCAGTTTTTGAGAGTTTTCTCTTCTTTAAAATCCTCGGAACATGCAGTTGACACTGAAATTTCAGGAGGGAAAAAAAACATTTCCTTAATGCTTTCCCTCTTTCTATTATTTCTAATCAAAAAGAATTTTGGAAAAAAAGAAGAAACTTGAGACTCTGTCAATTTGGCTGAAAGCAGGATAAGTCTTCAAAACCAGAATAAGATGAGGCTAAATTTGGTGCAGCAGAAGTAAGCAAAAGAAAAACTGGAATTGGAAAGTGGGCTGAATCCAGCTGCAGAGGAAAAAAAAATCCATATTTTTCATAGTACAGTATAACATGATTTGAAAGACAATTTCACAGCAGCTCAGAATTCAGATGAGTATTCCATTCTTAACCACTCTGCCCTCCCTCCTGGAAGTATTAACCTCTATTAAGAGTTTTCCTTGCTTATTTTCCTTCCATTCCAAACTGATGAAATACTGAAAAGAAATTATGTAAAAGTACCTAAGATACTATTTGCCTGTATGTCCACCAGCATAATAATCATCTAAAAATGAAGAGAACTGGATTAAAATTGGCATATTGGAAAAGAAAGATCAGGCTTTAAAATGGCACTAGTCTGGTTGGAGAATATCAACTTTGTGAAGTAGTCCAGACAAGAAACATACCCAGAAGAATTAACTCTACTTTTATTGTGAGGTTACGTTAAAATAATTTTGCAAGTACATTTCTCCCTCATTGTCTTTACAGCGAGGGAGAAAGGAAAGTCTCTTCTGTGATGTTTGCCATGTCTACATTCCTGTGCGCTAAGCTGTTCCTTATCTGACCATTGCCCTATTGGAGATCCTCTCCTTGTCTCCCAATGGTCATTTCCACAAACTCTTATATAAACTGGGTGTGGATTTTTTTTTAAAAGAAATGTATTCTCCACTGCACCCCTAAAGTAGAGGGTGTTGGGCAGTGACTTAGACTATTGGTAATTCCTCCATTTGAAGTCCCATGCCTTCCGAGTCCTTAGGGAGATGGGGCGGTATATAAATATGATTAAAGTTAAAGTTAAGTTAAAGTTTCTTGCTGATTACATAATCCTGACCTGTTCTTAAGAAGTTGGAAAGAATTCCATGTTCTATGATATGCTCACTGTTTTTCCTTATTTTGTTTATTGATTTATACACATCTTTATGTCTCCTGGATTCTCATAATAAAATGCAGTCAACAAGATAAAACATATTATTTGGCCTTCTATCTAAAAGTAATCATTCCCAGGTGTTATGGTTTTTAATTATATTGCACCCCTTGTCCCCAATGTTTGGAAAATTCAGTCTTATTGCTTTCTAAAATGATTGTAGGAATGTGGCTGTCCTAATCTGAGTTGAGAGATTAGGTAATTTTCATCTGTACCTCTATTTTGAATGGCTATTTATCTTCTTTTATAAAGAGGAATCCTCTAATTTGAAATCAAATTAAATGTAATATTTAAGCTCATGAGAAAATAAGGAAAGAACAAAATACTTGATTTCCCATCAACATAATACCTAAATTCAGCAGATCAAGAGTCTGTGGTCATACTCTCTATAATGAGTTACGCTACATACTTATTTCACTCAGAAATTGTTTCTATGCCTGCACAAATGTTATGGCAATCTTTGCACCCACCTATACCCCTTGGTTTTTGATTTTTTTTTGCTATTTCTTGATAAAGTTACCTAAAATCATGTCTTCTTATTCTACCTTCTCTATATCTTTTGGTGAATCTATTTGTTTCCCAGTGCATTCAGAAAATCAAAATGTTCACTTATGTATTAATTGTAAAACAATATAGATAAAATTCCTTTATCTGTAAACTATACAGCAGCTCATAGATAAAGAGATGGGAGTTAAGTGAGTCTGGCTTGCAAGTGAATAGTTTTAAAACAGTTTCAGGTAAATTAAACAATCTTTGCTTTCGCATGATGAAATTTTACAACTATGATATGTCTCTGTATGTGTGTATGTGTATGATAATTAAATCTAGTAGAAGAAATAAACACTATTGGCCATTGATTTCCATGTTTTCATCTATTATTGCTTAAAAAATTCTTTCATTAGCATATGTGTATTGCTTTTTCCTACTCTAGTACATATTTGACAATTACGATTTTAAACATGCTAGTAGTAAGATTATGGCAAGTTTACTTATTAAATTAAATTATTAAATTATTTAGAGCAATAAGAAAAAAATATTGGTGCTCCCCAAATAGAAAATGGGGTGAAGTTGTGTAGAGCTCAGAGGCCCCAAAGAAACTATCTATGAAAAAAGCAAAGCTAAGACATTATTGTTATAAAATTACACACCTTATATGGAGAATGAAGAGAAAAATGTTCACCAAAAAAAGCAGAATTAAATGTAATATGAAGCAAAGCAAATCTAAAATGGTAGAGTATAAAATATGAATTAAGATTCCATGAACATGTTAAGTATAAATACATTAACAATGTAAAAAAATCACATAACAATAGGAATGGATGAGCAAAGCTAAACTTCAATATGATGGGAAATAGGTTTTACTAAACAATTACTTTAAAACACACATACATAAACACAAACAAACAATATGGCTTAAATAAATTTAAGACAAACATAAATACACTTCTAAAAGAGTCTTTTAAATCATACTTGATGCCAAAAAAAGAATTTAAATGAAGACATTTTTATATCTGAAAGATTGAAATAAGATCATTCTGATTCTATTCTACAACCTTAGTTAACTCTTCTGTAATTATTAAACAAAAGAAGGATATAGTTGAACAGAAAAAATAGCACAAAAGGCTAAATCAACATGGCTTTAAAATGAAGTAGGCTGAATCAATTAATAAACTTTGGCATAGCAATATATAATTTGTTAATTGTTCTTTGGCTGTAAAAGTTACAATATAATACATAATGAGAATGTAATGGATACTTTATCTGGGTTTTAGTAAAGCATGCCATATACAGTACTATACAATATCTTATGGTTAGAAGGCCAACATAAGATGTCTTGGACAGTTAATACAATCAAATGGATCAAAAACTGGCTATCTAACCGTTTTAAGAGGGTAATCGTAAGTGGCAGTCCATCTAGTTGGGGAGAGATTTCCAGTGGGATCCAGGGATCGCAATTCGGTCCCATTTTGTTTTATATCTTTATAAAAGATCTGGAAGACAAAGTAGAGAATACGCTAAATAAATTTTTTAGATTTGACTACTTAGGGAATGGTGAGCAAAACTAGAACTAACATAGTAGTTGTAAATCAGTTAACTCTAAATGTCTCTGAAATTGGATGATAGATTTTACATTCCATTATTTCTAAACATAGAGACAGAAGAAGGTAACAGAACATAAGAAACTCAACAGAAGGAAAAAGAAGGCGACTTTGCTACATAGATCTGTGTCCTCCATCAAATATCTTTATGCTAATAGTACAGATCACATGACAAAATAGAAGAGGCTACACAATCTCACATGAAGCCTGATTATAAGTACTAAATATATAAAGAACTTGGGGAAAATGAAAACAAAGAACATGAAAGTCAAGTACAGGAGATTCAAAGCCAAATGTGGAGGAATAAGTTCCATTAAAGCCAATGGTAAAACATGCTGAAATATTGAAGTGGCAGTTCTTAACATAAAAAATCCCTTTGGCAAATAATACAATAGTCTTCAAACTATGCTTTCAAGTTATTTATGTACAGGGTTAGCACAGAAAAATGGCACACTTAGAACAAAACAAAATGGAAATTCATAAAAAAAAACATGGAAGGAGATTTTCCACATGAAGACACTGGAAATTCAAAGTGTACATTATAATTTAATTCATCAGATCAATGCATACATTTTTTTGGTAAATTTGTGTTTTCGGAACTGAATTAAGAGTTTAATCGAAACAAACACAAAAACTGCATATTATTACACAGAAATTGTACAACAGATAAGAGAAGAATGTGAGGTAAAATAAACTTTGCTGCACTTGCCATCTTTTATGTTATATTATGTTATATAATTAATTTTATAGTAATTTCTTTGATTATTGTGAGAATCCAGAATTATTTTAATTTTATTTGGCATTCTTGGACGATTTTCCAGTATTTCCTTTTTCACAATATAGTTCTTTTAATATCAACAGATTTGAAATCATTAATTTTAAAAGAGAATTGCTCATTAGAAATCTTTCCTGTGTAAAAGACTGAAAATTTTACTTCCCTATCCTTACATTTTAGGACTGAAAACAAAGTTTGTTAAATTGTGTGGTTCTAGTCCTTAAATGTAATGAATTAACAAATGTTCCCCTTGTGCAAGGCAATGCTTTGTGTGATATTCTGTGGGCTACCTCATTGTGCTATATATTAAAAAAAGAAACCCCTAATTTAACTATGCAAATCTTTCAATTTTAAGAGAGCCTAGGGGTACTCCTATAATATCTGTTGGGAACTCTTAAAACAGTTATATCTTTTCCCAGGAAATAAGCTGCTTTTGGTGTTCTTGGTGCTTCCTGAGCTTGGCTGTTTGTTTGCAGACATCTCATTACCCAACTAGGTAATAGTAGTTAGTGTGAGTGAGTGGGAGTTTGGTAGAGGCAGAAAACAGTACTCTAATTAAGGAACTGCCAAGGAGAAAACTACACTCCTCCAAAACCAGCAGGCAAGCTACTGCATAAAAATAGGAAGCAAACATCACAATCACTTGCACTGATGATGCTATATAGTTAGGTAATTAAATGTCTGCAAGGAAACAACCAAGGTCAGGGAGCACCAAGAATTTCACAATTCAACCCTGAGCTACAGATATTGCCTTCAATTGAAAGATCTACTAGTTTTAGGAATTCCCAATAGGTTCTAGATGTATGCCCATACATACTGCAAAGCACTTGCCCCCCGAAACTTAAGTACTTCATAACTCGTGTACTAATCTTCAACACTAGGCTGCTTCAATTTATTAGATTATCTCATATGTCTTAGCAGACAGTTCAGTAACACATGCTATTTTAATGGTTTTCCTTTCATTCAAATGGTAGCATTCTCCCAACTGTCCAATCTGAAAAAAACAACAACAACTATATTCTATACAGACACCGCCATTTTGATGTAATGGAGATCAGCTCTTGAGCTGAAGTTTGAAAATATCTTTCCCTTGGTAAAGTCTGCTGCAATCACTATATAGTGCTGATGTTCTCAGTGTTTGCACATTCAACTGAAAATTCTAGTTTAGATGTTTAAACTTAGGGTACTGTAGATACCAGATTTGGCCAACATATGAATACCAAGTCAATTAGGTTGCTCTTTGAGATGAGATATCCCTCCAAAATAAATTGAAAGAAACTTAAATTATTGTAAGACTTTAGGAGAACTTCACAACTACTGAGCAGCTTGGAAAGACATGGACCTTCTGAATGCTTTTCTTTTGTTGAAGTTTTGTTTCACCACTGTATACCTGGATGGGGTGATGAGGTTTGGGGCAATAATGGAACGACTAAAATTTAGGGCTGTGCATGATCTTAGGGCATCAGATGCATCAAATGCGAGACCAGAACTCTTTTTCTGTCCTCTGTGTGACACTAAATCCCCAAAAATGTTGCTGTTTAAGAGTCTCATTAATATCTACAGAGGAAGATTTTTGAGGATATTTGCAAATTAAAATATTTACCATAATCACAATAAATCTGATAAACATCCCTAGAGGCTATATTTATCAAGTAATACTTCTGAATATACCTTTGTGAAATTTGACTTGATTTGACTTGATTTGCCACAGTGCAAATCTATAACATATTTTTTATAGACATTGCCCCTCAAAAGAGAACATTAACTAATGTATTCTACAAAACCATTTAGAATTCAGTTTAGAGATGTAAAGCTTATATCAACAGACAATTTGTACTTTGGATTACAAAGGAATCAGAAATTAAATATTCATCTATACTATTTTTTCTTTTTTTCTTTTTCTAAACATTTATAAATAATAATATGGTGGAGATTTTAGAATTAAACTCAAACTTCTTCCTTCCATTTTTTAATCACCCATCTTAAAAAAGCAATTCTGGTAGTATATAACAATGAGATAAAACAATAATGTAAAAAACCACAGATATGTAAAAATCCATATTACTAAACACCATAAAAAATCAAATATAAAAACTCTAGGTGATGTGAGGGATAACAATGGCCACTTCAACAATAGAGGTATCTCAGCAAGTCTCCAATGCCCTGGGAGTCCCAGGCCTGATAACATAACCAGTCTTGAGGGCATTACGGACTCTCAAAATGGATGTACATAATCTAATTTTGAGGCGAAGGAAGTTTCTTAAGGCAGGTGCCATTTAGAGAAGGCACATGTTTTAGGAGCCATCAAACTTAGGTCCTGAGTTGATGAGACCGTCTCTACTAAATCTAATGGGGACGAGCTGATAAGAGTGGGGAGAGGTAGTCCCTCAGATATAGATATACTTTCTTTTGATACTTCTTTTATTAGAGCCATTACTAATTGTGATATTGAATAATTGCACAAAATTATCATTTTATTCATAGATATCATTTTTAAAACAAAAATATACCTTTAAGTAAAATAAAAAGATTATTAGAAAACTAAATAA
>JAEANM010003949.1:0-21536 GCA_017656035.1 Myanophis thanlyinensis
GGTTCTCCAAACTGCTTAGAAAATTTACTACCAGTTCTAGCAAACCTGCTAGAACCTGCTGAATTTCACCTCTGGGTTGGCCTTGCTTTGGCCCATCATCTTGGTCATAAACATCAACTTGGTAGTATTACTAAGACATATTTCTGAAGGGAAGAGGACTAGTGGTATACCTTTGCATAATAAGTGCAGCTTCCCATTAAAGGCTACATTCAGATATTGACTGTGCTTTCTTCTTTTTCCCTGTTTTTCTTTAAATAATGCTGTTCATTTCATGTTCCTCTCTTCATTCAAATTTTAATCAGTGTCAGAAGAGGTGAGAAAACAGTTTATTTTGTTCAGAGGTACACATATAATACATCTGATGAGCATGGGAAACACAAGTGTTGAAGTAAGCCAGTGAGTTGTTTGTTTGGTAGGCTTATTCAGAAGAAAACACTCTCTATTGTGTATGCATTGTCTTGGAAACCTCTTTTTTAGTCTTATCTGGAATTTCCCTGATCAAGAAATGATCCTGGGTAGCTAATAAATATTGCAGTATCCATTAACACATAATAAAGTCTCTATCAACTCTAATCAATAAAGTAGCTTGGGGACAAGGGAAAAGACCCTTAAAAGCAACTGATTAACTTACAGAGATTGTGGCAGAGTTTACTATTCTTTGCCTGTAGTTAAACAACAAGAAAAGAAGTAAATAGGGAGCAGGTACAAAAAGCAGGATGCACTTAAAACCAATCCCAGAGAGCCTCCTTGGAAAATCATGTTTCCAAATAGTGCTAATAATACAGCAATAACAATACCGCTTCATAGTGCTTTACAGCCCTCTCTAAGCAGTTTTACAGTCAGCATATTGCCCCCAATAATACGGGTCCTCGTTTTACAGCTTTGGAAGGATGGAAGGCTGAGTTGACCTTAAGTCAATGAGAATGCATTTTAACTGCACCACCATGGCTCCTTCCATGGATTTTCAACTTTTCAAGTTGCATGAAAACAATTTTAAAATAATGTTTAGAGCCGGAAAACAGAATTTGGCATACAGTATCAAACCTTCAGTCTATCGGTCCTGTTTGCTTGTGTTTTAAACCCTGTGAATCTTTATTCAGGCTTCCCTTACCCTATAAGTGCCAGATTGCCCATGGAAAATCTATCACTGCCAGCAAACAAATGGAAAGGAAATACTCAGTTGTGCTCATACATAATTTCATGGATGCATGCATGATCAGTTGGTATGCAGGCTAGGTGCATCAATAATAATTTTAGAATCTGGAAGAACTAAATTTATATTGAAGAGATGGGAGGAAACTATCCCCCAGCAAAGGCTCATTATATCCAGACTGAAAGTGGGATGTCAGCTCTTTTGTTCCTGTTTTAGTTCCTTTCTGTGATTTAAGGAGTTGCGTATTTTTCCTCCATATAGAATGCCTTACTTGTTCCTATATAAAAAAGGTGTTGCAAGAGGAAGATTACCTCTGTCCCTGCTAACCCTAGCCCAAAAACAAGATTAAATCCTGCCTTAGAAGCTATGAATAGCCAATTTTGTCTATGGGGATCTTGATCGGCCATAGAAGGAAATATAGCACATTGCTTTACTTCGTTTTCTTTTAGATGATGAAGCAGAGCTAAATACTATTTGAAGTCTTACAGTACACCTAAGTTGGGATCCTTGTAGCTTAACAGCCTATTTAGAAAAATAATTCACTGCTTCTTCTCTAAACTTTCCAAATGCAAGTGGAGATTGCAAGACTAGACTCTGTTCCAAGTCAGACTCACTATGTCTCAGTTGGCTAAGCCCTAAATTGAATTAGAACTTTTCTCCATGATGGGTTACCTTCTTAATGCAGGAAACCATTTACAGGTCGTCCTCAACCTATGGCCATTATTGGGACTGGAACTTCTGTTGCTAAGCAAGATGTTTACTAAGTGAGTCACGACTGAATTTACAACCTTTTTTCCCCATGATTATTGAGTGAATCACTGTGGTTAAATGAAGCATGCAGTCATTAAGCAAATCCATCTTCCCTATTGACTTTGTTTGTGGGAAGCCGGCTGGGAAGATTGCAAATGGTGACCACGTTGACCTCAGGATGCTCCAACGATCATAAATTCATACCTGTCACCAAGGGCCTGAATTTTAATCATCTGACTGCAGAGGATGCTATGGCAGTCACAAGCATGAGGACCAATCATAAGTCTTTTTTCCCCCCAGTATTGTCATGTCTTCGAACAGTCGCTAAACAAATTGTTATAAATTGAGGACTATCTGGACGTTAGGACTATGTGCTCCTCTTCCAATTGTTGCCACCATCTGTGGATTTTCTTTTTGTTGCTCTTTAAAATGGGTCTTAACTATTCCTTTTTTTTATTGGAAGATCATTTTGGACAGTTTTCATTAGAAAATAATCTTGAAATAGTTTGAGTATATAAATAGCATGTTTCACTCAGTTCTTTGCTGCCACCAATAAGCACACCAACTCCTGCATGTAGGAAAATGGCTAAGCTACTTTCTTTGGAGAGGACATTGTTATTATCTACTGATCAATTGATTACATGCCATCAAATCATTGTTGATTCATAGCAACCACATAGATAAATGTTTCTTCATGATGATCTGTTTCTAACTTGATCCCTCACCTCTTCCGAAAGTACATTCATCGCTGTTGGAATGGAGCCCATTGCACTGGCTACCTCTTCCCTTCCTGTCTTCCTCTTCCTGACCTCTTCCTTTTTTCCCCACTTTTTCCCCAACATTGGAGCTTTCTCCAGAGACCTGGACTTTTGCATAATGTCTCCAAAGTAGGACAATTTGAGCCTCATTTCATATCTATTATTTTATTTTTTTTAGGATAAGGAAACAATGCCTTTTTTTTCCCTTTGAGCAAAGGCTGTATTCTGAAAAGTGGTGAAGCCAGAACAAAATGGAAACTGCCAAAAACCTCCATCCTCTAAATTTTAATGCTAATTCATGTTCACTTTATGAGGCAATTTGAGCCTGTTGACAGTCTCTATTTCTGCAATAGGTTTTTAGATGTACTACATATGTGTCACTGAGAATGAGCAGAGCTGAATGTCATTTGGTCTTTGGAGCAATCCTCTTACGCCTGTGAGCTTTTTGTGAGATACTCTGATTTGTGGGGGAGACAATAGCTCTGTATTTTCAGTTTGCCATAAGAGGCACAAAGCCCTTTCCTAGTCTCCTTTTTTCCCCTAGTCCTTGACTATATGTCAAATTGTCCAAGTCATGCTGGCAGGAATTTGCAAAGGGTCATAGGTGGTGAGCTAAGGAAGTTTACCCTGTTTGAACATGAATGCCTTTGAAGTAATTGGAAATACTTGTTGCTCGGGTTTTAGATTTTGGCAGTGGTTTGCTCTCCAAGCTTGTTTCAGTTTAGTTTCTGAACATTTCGTTGTGAGACTGGGTAACATCATTATCAGGATTTTCTTGCCCTATTCTCCTTAGCTTATAAATGTCTTGTGACATTTATAAGCTAAGGAGAATAGGACTTTTGAAATGTTCAAAAACTGCATTGAAACAAGCTTGGAAAGCAAACCACTGCCAAAATGAATACCTTGAATTTAGGATTCTTCCTGATCATGGCTATCTCAGGTAGCAAGTCTCAAAGACTGGTGTATTTTGTGTTTCCTGAATCATGAATTCAATGTGGTGTATATCAGTATACCGGTTATACTTATATAGGTATATAATATAGGTATAACCAGTATACCTATATTAGCATACCGGTTTGATGTGTAGCAGTTTAGTCTTACTAATTCTAAGCCTAGAAACCAGGAGTCTGTGAGTTCTAGTACTGTCCTTAGGATGAGACCTGGCTAGGGGAGTTTGGGCAGTCACTCTTTCTCAGTCCAACCTACCTCGCAAGGTTGTTGTGGAGAAAACAGGAAGAGAAGGGAGTATTAAGTATACTTGGCATCTTGAATTACTTATAAAGCAATAAAGGTGGAATAAAAATATAACGAATACATACATACATAAATAAAATAAATATCAATTTGCATTGTTATTTGTGGATACAGTTGCAGTTAAACGATGACAGATGAAGGGCATTATATTGTCCTTTCCTGTTTATTGAACTCCTTCCAAAACTTATTATCCATTGCTTTTAGGTTACAGTGGCAGAAAGTTATTTGCAAGTTAATGCGAAAACATTTTTATTAAGCACAAGTCAGCATGAATTTAGAAAATGTAAATTGTGTCAGACAAAAGAAAATCTCCGCCACCCATCATGTTTCTCTCATCTCTATTCATCTAATTAAATCCATGTGGATTGACGCAGAAAGGCCATATCCTGTTTGTTTCAGGAACAGCTTCATTAATTGAGTTTCCTGCATTTCCACTGTCCTGAAAAGATTTTCTTCTTTCTGTTCCATAATAAGAGGGGAGTCCCTTAGACACCACTAAAATGTTATTTAATGCCAGGATGGTCCGTCCTGAAGGCTATGCTGAAGTTTTTGAGGATGAGCCACTGAATTTGTCTTCTGCCATAGATACATAGAACTGGGAGTAAAAGATCCTGGGTTATAGGGATGGAAGGAGAAATTCCAATCGGAAATAGGAATGCAGTTAGGCTGAGTTTAGAAAAACAGGTCCTTAAAAAAGAAAACTGTAGAAAAGTCATGTTGGGTTACTAGTAGATGAAGATCCATTTAGAAAAGTGAAGATAATGCTTAAAAACTCACCTGCAATATGTACACGTGGATTGTTTTTCTCCTATCACAGCTTCTCCTATTTGAAGAACTATAGTTTAATAACTATCAGTGATGAAATATCTATTTTCCTCCACCACAGAAATTCAGTCCCCAGGGTTGATTGGGAGAATAATTTAAATACAATAGGAAAGTTAATATAGGAAAAGAGCCCCGGTGGCGCAGTGGCTAGAATGCAGTATTGCAGGCTGACTCTGCTCAATTTCAGGAGTTCAATTCTGACCAGCTCAAGATTGATTCAGCCTTCCATTCTTTCGAGGTCGGTAAAACGAGGACCCAGATTGTTGGGGGCAATATGCTGACTCTGTAAACCGTTTAAAGAGGGCTGGATAGCACTGTGAAGTGGTATATAATTCT
The DNA here is from genome assembly GCA_017656035.1 of Myanophis thanlyinensis. Classification (NCBI taxonomy): domain Eukaryota; kingdom Metazoa; phylum Chordata; class Lepidosauria; order Squamata; family Homalopsidae; genus Myanophis; species Myanophis thanlyinensis. The sequence continues at coordinate 5,077 of JAEANM010003949.1, forward strand.
AAGTGCTAGCGCTCTTGCTATAAATGTAGATCAGAAAAGTGGAGCCAGTAGATGGTGGGCATAATATCTGTAAGGGGATATTAAGCATCTGTTCTGAATTGGTGGACGGAGGAAGTGTGAGATGAAAGGAAAACAGAAAATACAGTAAATTCAGTTTATTTCCCTGTGCAGGTGAAGAATCACCTCAATCTCCAGATATTGCTAACTGCACTTTGGGGGCAGGAGAACATTGTACTTCATCAAAATCTAGAGGGCCCCATGCTCTCTGGCCTATTCAACAATAGAGTGATAAGACGAATAAGTACTGTTGAAATTAGCAGAAGCTTTTATGAGTATGTGATTGTAATTTTAATGTCATAAGCAGAGAACCAGTTAAACATTTTGCAGTCCATCACAGGGAGAGATGGACTATTTTGATAATATTGGAAATGTTTTGAAGTAACATGTCACACACATGTCAAAATAGTTCTGTTGCACCCAGGGGTATTTCAAATTAGAAAATTTTTGCACTCTCATAAGTCTGTCTCTGTTTTCACTACCAAAAATGGCTATGCGGAATAACTGAAACTGAGATAAAATATTTAAAGGATCTCAGAGGATGAATGAATCTTAAACCTGAGTCATTGGGCTTGGATTTTGTATTTAGTGTTTGAGGCAATTTTACTTGGAGCATCATTTGCTGGAAAACATTAAAGGGAGGATGCATTTTTCCACATCCAAATTGTTGGTTTTCCACAGACTAAGATGAAGGAAAAGGTTGACTTTCGGTGTGATCAGCACAACTTTAAAGTGCCCTCGAGGCAGTTAAATATGTATTAGCCAAATCTGAAATATTCAGTGCAAGTACTTTTTCACACACCATATAATTTAGTCATGGTTGCTGGTTTATAGGTGGTATTTAAAAAAGGGAGAAGGCAATGGATACATCAGTGTTAAAAACAAAATCACATCCATTAGTGTGGGCCATATATGGAACATTCTTGGAATTGCTCAGAACATGTAAAGGAAAGATTAATTGTTCTCCAGGTCTTTAGTGAGATTGGCCAAAAAGAGAAACAATTCAATTAAGAAGAATTCAAGGAAGGCAGTAGTCACTTCTAAGCTTCAGAGATGCCCCTGGTGATAGCCATATATTTAAAGAGGTGGGGGGGAGAGCTTAGAAATGAAAAGATGAAGATGACTGTTTAAAAAATTGCAATCTGGGAAGACTTAAGTGTAGGAAATGTCAGCAACTCTGAATCAAGCAAGATTAAGCAGAAGAAAGGTCTTTCTGTCAATGAAAACGAGATTCACGGCATTGATAGAAATTACATCCTTAGATAAAGAAGGAATGTTGATATGTCTGTAAGGTAGCCTTCCCATCATTAACAATATGAGACCTGTTTTCAACTGGTTAGCACATTATGAACCTTAGTCCTTCATTCGCCATTGAGAGGCATTTGGCTGTAGGCAAATATCAGTGCCACGGACCAGAAAACATCCTCTGGGGTTTTTTTGTTCTGTATTTCTATTTGGGAAGGAAGTTGAAATCTTAGGGGGAAGAAAATCAGCGGATTTTTCAGCTGGGAAATGAAAATAGAAAGAGGATGTGATGTTTCAAACATCACTTGACAGTGTTTTGTTTCTGGCAGATAGTCATTTTGGCTGCTCCCGAAATTGTATTTATTCCACCTCATTTTGCATGATAGCTATAGCAAAGCAGATTTTCCATTTCCAGAAGTATGTGGCTGAGCCGGCGCGTATTTGTAGATATCTGTTCTGCCCTTCCAAATCACACTTTCCTATCTTTTAGTTTGCTCTTTCCATTGTCACTGCCTTTTCTTTTTCTGCTTCCTTCAAGCCTATCTGTAGCAGAAGTAGTCATCGCTCTGCGGTATGCCCAGGTGATCCATGAAAAGCATCAAGAGGGAGATTGTACCCGATTCAGCTACTAGTCCAAAGCTGATGAATTGCAGCAGTTTGGAAAGCTAGCATTGGTTTCTCTTTGATGCCATGTTGGCACCACCCTCTAAGCAATCCAGATTGTTTTGTTACTCACGAGTTGCAATTGGACTCAATTTAGAAAGCATTGACAGATAAAGTGGCAAAGCAGATGTTGTCAAGGGACAGAGGCTGATCTGAAAAGGAAAGGGTTTGGTGACAGGTTGAAAAAGCTCTGAGGGAACAGAAGCTGCCTTCTGTCTATGCTCTCATCTTGCAACGCTAAATATCCCTTCCAGGAGCTTTTGATTTATATCTTGTCAGCTAGGGAGGGAAAGCCAGGAGTTAGCAGTACAGCTTAGTCAAATGCCATTAGTGCCTTCCCCCAACCCCCTTTTAATTCATTGAGCAATCAGCCATGCTAGGAAGGTGTGGCCCCCCGTGCAACGAAATTACTCTGGCAGAGCAGTGATACATCTTGGAGAGGTGTCGTTAGCCTTATGGCAGGAGCGGCAAGCCTGGTAGACCTGTCACATTTTTTAATATCAGCGGATGCTGCTACCTAAGGGTGTGAGAGCATGGTTGTCTCGTGCACTGCAGAATAATAGTGAGCAACCTTTCACTGGCTTCAGCCACTTTATGGATTGATAGAATATCTGCTATGAAGTATGGTCTTATAGCCACTTGCGGGGGGTGGGGTGAGGAGGTGTAAGTAGCAGAATAAAACAAGAAATGTGATAAATGAGCCCCTTGTAGCTTACCATACCCATCTTTGCAGTCATTTTGTGAGATTGCCCACAGGTGGCCTCCAAATTCTAAGTAAGCCCGTGTACCCTAAAAGTTTTCCAATTTCTAAACAACACCGAAATGGATCTTAACGCCCAAATTTGGATCTCTGTTGTATTATCTAAACAGAGATGGAGTTAAGCACAAGAGCCAGTAATCAGGAAAGAGTAAATAGGCTAGTTTGAAAGCTTGGGTGACTGCCATTGGATGGTTTGAGGACAGATGTGTTGCTGCCACAGTAGGATTATAAATGGAAGATTATAGTTTGCCTTTTGAGCTAGAATTTTCTGGAAAAACTCCCTAAACTTGGAAGAGTAATCTGGTCCTTTGTTTAGATAATGTTTGGCCTATTTCCAAGTAATCCTAACTTTCGTTATTCCATTCATAAGGTTTCTCCATAAACATAATACAATACTGTTTCTAATTTCTACTTGTTTTGCAATTATTCACGTTAAAAAATAATCGAGGATTTAAATTTTGTCCTTTATTATACTATTCTTACTATCAAGTACTGCTTGGGATGAAAAATTAATTGCTCATGTGTTTTTTCTGAGGAAAGAGAATAGTAATGTGTTTTACGTTTTAAGGAGAGAGCAGTTGAAAAAAACAGATTGAGAGCCAGATTTAGGAATTGGAATACAACTGCCCAATTTTTTTATTTATCTTCAACAGTTTACAAAGTGATGATAGAGAATCAGCTTCCAAATACAAAAACATCTGTGAGTCTTGGTTTTATAACAGTGGTAGAGCTCAATTTCTCCAGAGCCAGAGGCATTGCATCCCAACCAACAAAAAGTTTGTACAGAGAAGCACAGTTTAGCCAGAGGGAAGTTATAACTGGAAGTGGTACTAGAGAACAGAAGAGACAAGCATTATAACACAGAGAAAAAAGTAGGATGAAACTACATCTAAAATTATTTTGTTCTTCTTTTACAGACACTGAACAAAAACAATTTAATACCAGATGACAGGACCAACTTCTATCCTTTGCAACAAACAAATGTGTACACAACAACCTATTATCCCAGTACACTGAATAAATATGACTACAGGCCCGAAGCCTCCCCTGGAAGGACCTTTACTAATAGCTGATGACGATCTGCCTAAGAATGGATTACTTCCTATATGATTTTTATTTTTAAAATTGAGTTTATGGACCAAATATTGGCCCAATCTATAGATGTAAATATTATAAGTGGGCCTTTTATTTTCTCTCTTATCGGTGGTCTTACTTTCAAGTAGCACATCTCCTTAAGTGGATCTTCTGCTTATGGATAATGGGTGGTCTAGGATATTTGAGGAATATTCAGCTAGAGATAGCAGATCCTGTTACGGATATCACAGTTTGAGTTGTCCCTTTGGTGTCTGATACCAAGATAATCCTGGAACCAGCCCCTAATGTGCTAAGTTTGCGTGGAATGATATGACTACCCAGTACAACTTCAGAAGTTCTGTGGACATTGGAAGAGAAATCCTAGCAAAGCGCTGAGACTTATTCTTCATATGCCTACAGGTCAATAGTATTAGGAACATCATCCATCAGACAGACTTGTGGAACACCATATTCAAGAGTTTGGCTTTTAAGCTTCAGGATCATCAGCATTTTCTGTGACATGGCGAAATATATGCAAGCAACCTTTAATGGGAAAAATCCTGTCAGATTTATAAAACAAATGAGATAACTTCACACAAGAGAAATGTTTTGAAACATTTCCAAGGCAAAGTGGTAAGACTTTTAAGTTTGGATACATGAAGCATGGGCTTTGGATATGCAAAAGATGGTCGATTCTCTCCTGGACAATATGAAGAGAGTGAAATGAGCCATGGAAGATTCTGATAGAGACTTTTCTCTTCTTGCTTTGATTCCAGGAGATTCTTAAGATACCGTTGGACTGATGGCCCCTCTGCCCTTGTTGAAATTACCAAGCTTTGTGCTAATGCTGATTTTATTTTTTATAATTTTTTATTCACTTGAACAAAGAAAAGAATATTGATTTAAGTATGTCTCTAAAGAATGTCTCCATAGTGTAGCCTAATCCAGAAAGCCTATGGCAAAGTCCTTTAGTGTCTTCCAGCCAAGAAAGAAATATAGCGTACATCAGTAGCTGCCATTGTTCACTAGTATTGGAGCAAGAAAGATAATTATTCTGCTCCAATTAAAATAAACTGGAGTCTGTAGCATTTTGAAACAATCCAGTCCAGCCTTGAAAGGTTATCTTTTATGCTGCATTAGACCAATGCGTCTAGTCATGTCATTTTGGGCTAGATGACCTCTCTTGTTAATGATACCTTCTCATCATCTAATGTATAAATTCTTGGTGCTAAGCAGTGAAGATGGCCGCAATATATATATAGCATGTGATAAGAATGTAAGCCAGTTCCTACATTAATTCTGATCTGTTTGCTGTTGCTGGGTTGTCCGTGCTTTAAGCCATTGGTTTCCAACTCAGGTTGACTAGCATTGAACCACCGAATGGACAGCTGCTGGTAGTACCTTCATAATTACATATTGGAAGAATTGTCTGAGAGGTGGCAAAGTCCAGACCCTACATCCAAGCAAGACACCCAGACTGATCAGTGACTCTAAAATGACTCAGGATGCTGTTTTTAAGTGAGAGAATGATCCAGGGCTGATACCAGCATCTCATTCTACCTTACAGAATCAGAAGTCATAAAACAAGCATTAGTGCCTAAGCTGTGAAAAACCCTGGCTGAGTGCATGGGACAGATACGATCTAGTGATTTAGATAGGATGTCCTCTATGGATCTTTCTGTTGGCTAATGAAAAAGAGAGTGATTGGGCAGTCAAATTGCTACAGGCTCCTAACCCAAGCTAGGCCCTTGTAGGAAGGTGTGTCAAGTTCCTGTGAGAGCAAACTGTGTACATTTCACCAGCAGAAGCTGCTGCTTGCGCAGATCTGTGATAATTGGGATACTTGTTATTAACTAATTAACCCTTGAGGTCTGTAAGAAATTGTTGGATCAAGGCCAGAGTGAAGCATTGTTTCAGACAGAGTTCCATATTTTTTTTTTTTGCAAGAAAATCATTTTGCAGCGGTAACTGCAAATTAAGTATCCTGTTGTTTTGCTTGATTTTTATTTTTTATTTTATTTTATTTTATTTTATTTGCCACGAGGGGATCCAGGTGGATTTTTTTTTTCAGTGACTTAAATGGTGGGTTTTCATTCTTCTTACATATTTTTTTTTCCTTCAGATATAAGAAATCACGGCATGTTTCAAGGCAGGGATATTTTTATGTACTCTCTTGCAATTCTTTCTTCCCAGGGACCCAAATGTGAAAAATGATAGGCTTTCAAAAAATAAGAACACCCGTTCTTAAATCAGTCACATATGCTCCTGAAAAGAAGAAAATCGAGGGAAGCAGTGGGTGAAAAGTAATTAGAGCTATTACCACGCAGTGTCTGCTGGAGTGTGCCATTTTTCCTAGCCCACGTTAAGGCTCCCTAATTCACAGGGAAGGCTATTGACACTAACCTCCTTCTGTCTCCAATGCCTTTATGCTTTAGGCACAGGCTGCTGGTGTTCTTGGGGATCAGTCCTTTCCACTGTGGAGGGATTGTCTAAATGCTGGCTTTTCCATGTGCTGACTGTAATACCAGCACAATGGGGATGTCATGCACTTTGCAAAACAACGTTATCCCTGAAAGAAACAAATCTCTGGCCCCTCTGTTAGACCATCAGATCGTCTTGCCTTTGATGTGGTAATAGGCCCATGCGTGTTGAGACATGCTTCAGTCTTTTGTCGCATGAGAAGAAAACCACCTCGGAGCATTCTCAATGCTGCCCAGAAAGCTTCTTTGGAATCTCAATCCAGCATATGCAACACCAGGGACAAACATGGGGGAGAGGGATAATGAAATAATGACATTGAATGCAAGCTTCTGGGAACTGGGTCTTAATATTCTTACGGCCAGGCATCAAGGAGATGTTTGCAAAAGTCTACTATTAAGAAAGTACTAGAATGGAAGCCAAATGGATTAAAGCCTTCCCATTCCTCAACACTTGATAATTTCAGCCGCCTATTTGTGTGACTTTAGGTGGCATCTGCAAAATCTTTACCAAGCAGCTGTGAAAACTAGTTACTAAAGCTAGTTATAACTCATAGTTATTGCAAAGGGCTGGATGGAATCCAAGTAAATGGCTGAAGGGAGGACCGCAGCCATTCAGGTGTTTAGAAGTGAGATTTGAAACTTTTCATTAATTCTGATCTTCACTTAATAGTTTCTTTTTTTCATTAGAGAGGATTTGGAAGAGGGAGTGAGTTTTCATATTTGGGTAGGACAGTCTATTAACACCTTTCTTTTTCATAATTAACTTCTGTGATCTTTTGGGTGTGAGAAATTATTACTATACGTGTTTCATTATGGATCATTAGCTTTTTAATAGGTACGGTTTTTAGAGATTTGGCAATTTGCTATTACACACTCTGGTTCAGCAATTCCTTACTGGCAGCTCTAAAAACTTTCTTCCCAGAAGAGCTGATTCATTTAAATGGAATTGACAGCTCCTGCTGTTGCCATCCTTCCAAGGAAGCCATATTGACAGGGGAATGTGAAGTGTGCATCTTGGAAAACCTTCCAGTTTCTGAATTGGAGCCAAAGGGTCCAGTGAGTCAAAGGAGGAGGAAGAGCTGATCAGCCTGTTACAAGATTGTCCTTCAACAGTTTCTCTGTGTTCCTGTGGTTTTCTTCAGTGTTGTCTTCTTCCATCACGATAGGAATACAGAGCATGTTTACACTGATAAAGCAACCAAGCTTCATCACAACTCTATGCCAACCATGTACTTATTCTGCTGTCTATTTCTGCCAGGGCACCAAAATGCAATGTGGGTCATTTGTGTTGTCTCTTCTCTAACTCGAGGAAATACGGTCTCCTTTGCTAAACTGTCGTGACACCATCCTGAACTGCCCACCAGTCGAGAGACTGTTCCGGAGCTCGATCCCGAATTGACTGCTGGGAGTTCATTTGATGCGTATTGTTCTTAAATAAAGATGCCTACTATCATGGTATTAAGAAAAACTTGGAGAAGGACATGTCATTTCAAGGGAGAATGCGTATTTCTATGACTCACCCACATCTGAGATACACATGTATACCTATTGCCTTATTATTTTTTTTAGAGAATGATACATTAAATTAAGATCTATATAAGAAGTGGGAATGATTTGAATTCTGTTCAAAGCATAATTTAGGACTATAATTTCCTAGCATTATGAAATCTATTGTGACAAAAAGATCATTCAGAGTTTAATCTGTGTAATCATTACTCACACTGAATGTGAAATTTTCTTACCCATGCAAACTATAAATGCCATGAAATCCTCTTATTCAAACACTGGTAAATATATTGTTATATATTTATAACAGAAATGTTATATATTTACTGCTGAATGTCTAAAAATAAATTTAGAATAAAATGAAAATGAAAAAAACAGAAAACGGCAGCACTAGGCTTTCCTGATAGTGTTAAAGGAAATCCTCCCCCAGCAGATTTTAACAAAAACTTGATTTTTCATAGATCAGTGATTTTTTTTCATTGCTTAATGAAAATCGAATAGTTGACTTTTTAACTAGAAATGTTCATCTTCCCCTGGAAAAAAAAATCCATTCCTGTTCAGAATGGCAAAGTAAACAATGTTTGTATTTGCTCATACTTTATGAATAAACAGCCCAAATTGACTTAGTACTTTGTTGCTATTGTCTTAATTATCAATAAAAAATGTGAAGCTAGAACTACAAAGTTAACCATTCAAGCTTCTTTTCAATTTTGTTTTTGTTGTTTTGTCACAGATAGTGATGGCATTCTGCAATCTCTCTTGGCATGCAAAGTTGACCCAGAAAAGTCATGGCATTAGTTGGGTGATCACTTTCTTTGGTTTGCTATTCAGAATTACCCAGGATGTAGCCATTCAATGCTACCTGTTGAGAAATGATTCCTGGTTATGTGTATTTGACAATGAGTTGGGGTATGAGTGTGCAGGGAAAGCCAGTTTGGCATGATGGTTAAGGCACCAGATTAGAAACCAGGAGGCCACGAGTTCCAGTCTTGCCTTAGATCAGGGGTATCAAACTCGTGACCCATGGGCCAGATGAGTCACGTGCAGGCCACGTCTACCCCAGCTCCGCGAAGGGAAAAAATATCACAAAACGTCACGTGACAGCAATATGATGCGGCGACTTTGACACCCGTGCCTTAGATGAAGCCAGTTTGAGTGACCTTGGGCCAGTTTGTTTCTCTCAGCCCTAGGACGCAGTTAAGGGAAGGCCATTTCTGAAATCTTGCCAAGAAAACTGAGGGTAATCCAGGCAACCACTGGAAGTCAAGAACAGAACAGAATTGGTGGTATTCAGTCTGGTCACACCATTTCTACCAAACCAGTGCCAGTGATGATGTTTGCCCCTGCCCTATCCTGTCCTATAGCTTCTTTTCTTTGAAAACAGCTGCACACCTCCACAGCCTTCCTATTCACCTGGGTTGCCTCCGGTAAGGCAATACTTTCATTTTAGTAGCCGCGCGGTAGCAAAGCACATGCGCACCGAACTGGTAGTAAAACCGGTTGCATCCTGCCACTGGACAGAACAGAATAAACTTTATGGTCACTTTAAATGTACTGTACACTAATCAGCATACATTAAAATGAAATTTTGTTGCATTCAGCTTTCAGAGGATAACTATTTTGCATATACCCACATACATACACCAACACAGAGAAACCTCATAGTCCTTCGGAAGAGGGGACAGTATAGAAATCTTGATAATAATAAATAATAATAAATAGTCTGACTTAGAGGCACAAGGAAAAAGGTATCTCTGCACATTACGTATGTCAATAATGAGACATGTTGTAGGGAAATGCAGTTGAAGCCGTTTTAATTATATTGAATACTGATGATAAAGTGTGATCTCAGTAGCAAAAACTTAAGCCACCATAAAGCTGGTTGTCTAATACAAACATTTTATTCATGTGCTAACAGCTAATATTCTCAGTGATTAGAAGGAAAACCAAAGGGAGCCTTTTCTTCTGTCCACTAAAAGAGATAGTAGCAGTAACACTTTTAAAAACCCATTCAGACACGGTCTACTTAAATCTGCAAACATAGACCAGTGCTTCTCAATCTCAGCAATTTTAAGAAGTCTGGACCTCAGCTCCCAGAATTCTGGCTGGGGAATTCTGGGAATTGAAGTCCACAAATCTTAAATGTTGGTTGAAGTTGAGGAAACACTGATCTGTAGCAACATAAAGTCAACTAAATAACACAGTGATGCAATTCGCACAGTACAACGGGCTATAAAATGAGGTTTGCTTTAGCCGTTTGAGCTCAGTTACTGTGCCTTAGAAATGACTTGTACTATGAATTCTAACTTTGATGTGATATTTTATTCTAATGTCTCCTTGAACATCCACCCACTCCCCGCAAAAAAAAAATATGGGTTTGAATTGGTTTTGGAAATTTAAGCCAGAAACAAGTATCTAGGGAAGATGGAGTGACATTGAGTGCATCATGATGATATATGCAATAACATGAATTACCGATTTACTTTATTTTCAAGAAAGATGTCATGATTCACATAATCTTTTGACCTAATTGTGGTTTCTATCAAACATCTTGGACCGGAAATGAAAAGGAAATACATCTAAGCTATGGTTTAGTATTGTTGAACCTCATTAATAAACAAGGACATTTCTATTTGAAGATTTACACCCTATGTATGTTTTGTCTGCAATAGAACACATAGAGGACAATTTTTGCAAGCTTGCGTGTTAATTTCAGTGCAATCAGCAGGTTCTGTGCATCTAAAACCATTGTGGTTCCACTTTATTATCTCATTGGAATTCATATAGAAAAATCCTGTGGCTCTGAAAGATATTATTTTTATAGATTAATATTTTAAAGTAATAACGGTTTCCAGAAGATAGCAGTGTTAAAACACATCTCATGCTGTCTTCAAAACTGAAGTCTCTATTTTCATCAATTGCATGAGGTTTTATCTCAGAATTAGTTTTTGTTGCAATAGTTCAGCCTTGGAAAATATGAGAAAGATTTTTAACCATTGCTGGGCCCAGCTCCCATCCATGTAAATTATGGGAAAGGAAGAAAAAAGAATTGTCACTCATTTTAGCTACAGATAGTCCTCGATTTAACCACCACCATTGAGCCCAAAATTTATATTGCTAAGCAAGACAGTGGATGAGTTGCACTGTATTTTATGATCTGTATTTTTTGTTGCTGTTAAGCAAATCACTGCACTTCAGTGAATGATGTAATTGTTAAGTAAATCAACTTTGCTTGTCAGAAACTAGCTGAGAAGGTTACAAATGATGATCACAGGAACCCAGGACAGTGCAACTCTCATAAGTACATGCCAGTTGCCAAATGCCCAAATTCTGATCACATGACCACAGGAATGCGAAATAGTCATAAATGTGAAAACAGATAACATTGTTTTCTTTCACTGCCATTATAACTTTGAACGGTCACTAAACGAGTGGTTGTAAGTTGACTACTTTTCGGTACGCTTATTAAAACCATGTCCAACATATTAACTCTGTTACTATAGAATGAATTTACTATATGCTCCAGCATAATGGAAATAAAATGAAGATTTTGGTGAGCTACAAATATTTTCCACCTTTTCTAAAGTGAAGATTCTCTGCCTATAGAAATTGATAAATGTACGATGTTATTCAAGAACAATTCTTGAAAGTATCAACAAAACACTGACAAGGAATATGTTTCAAGGTTACAGGGAGACTAGAAAAAGACTCCATAAGCAACCCAAGTAAAAAGGTGCGCATAGAAAAATGAAAACAATTTTGAAAACAGTGAGCTTTCCCACTCAGTATTTAAATGGATATACTGTATATGGTACCTGAAATCAGATCTGATCCATTTTCTGAAGAAGAAACAAGATCACCCAGGGTACTATTGGATTCTGCAACTAAAACAAATAGGAATGACTATCTGTTGAATGATATAAGTACAAACAAAAGTAAATAACGCCTTGTGAAACAGACTGGGAAAAATACTCCAGCTTGATGTAGAGGCATTGGAGAGTTTGTAATAGCCCTATTAGTATAAGATGATGGTGACATAATTGCTGTCTTTAAATTCTAAATTTTGAGAGAGAGCTGGAGCGATCCCTCTTTTTAATTATTATGTAAAGAATACTTCAAACAGGAAACCTAGTCAAACTGCTAAACTCCAGATTTCTATGACTGTAAAAAAATCAGGATGTTTCAATTCTGTGTTAAGCAAAGGTATATTCAAAATCTGTTTTATTTTGTTAGAGATAAATTTGTATTAAACCACATAGTGCCATAGAAGCCCAGTTCAGTGGAGGAGGAGTTTGAACAGTGACTGTCCAACAGGGATGGCACGTCTCCCTTAGCTTGTTTGGAGAGGCCAGGGACCGAGTATAATGCTGTCCTAGGCTGCTCAGGCATGGTGGTCGACAAGATGGAAACTGCCTGCCTGCACAGATACGGGGAAGATTGGCAGCTGACAGGCAGTGGTGCTGATAGATGGCAGATCTCTGATGAGGAACAGCTGCCTCCTCCACTGAGCCAAGGGCACGGTGAGCTGAGCTTAGGCAACTCAGAGAACCGCCACAAGGCTACTTGGAAGGAGGTTGCCCCATTCTTCCTCACAACGAACACCTGGAATGGAGTAACTTAAGGAGAAGCTGTGGGGAGTTAGTCTTTGCCAAGAACAAGTGTTTGTTTTGGATTACACTCCTTCGGCTTTGACTTGTGCCTTTTTCGCCTTGCTTTGAGGACTGACATTTGTGTTACCCTAGTCCTGTGGACTTTACCTTTTGCCTGTACCCTGTCTTTGCTTTGAGGACTGCCATTTTCCTGATGATATATGGGTTGGAGGACTGAGGGTGGCTCCCTTCAGAGTAGTATGGGGTGAAGCCTTACTGGTCATTGGAGGGCAGTTTGTTGAACAATTTTTGAGGACAGTAAAGGACTCTAAACCCATTTTCCCTTGACCATCTGGGTCATAACACATAGATTCAACATACTAAAGAATTATCACTGCACCTATCAATCATCATGCATGGAACATTTAAGAGGCCCTACTCTGTATACCCACATCTTTAGAAGCTAAGAATCTGGACACAGGGTTTTATGCAGTAGCACTACACAGGTTTAATAACGTCTCCCACAGGCTTTCTGGATTTGCCAATGTTAAAAATTGATTAAATTTAGTGTTACTCTAGCACAGGAGTGTCAAACGCACATTGTCACGGCAGCACCACATGATGTAGCATGACTTTTTGCCCCTTCACTAAACCAGGCATGGCCAGCGTGTGACGCATCTAGCCCGCAGGTCGCAAGTTTGACACCAGCCCTGCTCTTGCAGATGAAAGGGGCAGGATATAATAAATATCAATACATTTGGGGCATAAATCCCATTGGTTCTATTACTTTACATGGGAAAAATTATTTGTAAGAGCTGGTTATCAGATTGCTAGCGATTTGGGAAACAAAATTCTTCTTAATGCACATGGCTATACATCAATTCTAAATTAAATATAAATCAGTTGTTGAATTCTTCCCTTTCATTTATCTCTATTACTCTTGCTAAACCAAATTTTGTGAAAATCGGGCTTATAAACATTACTTTCAATTTGCACAGCATGACCATTTACAAATAACAATTTCATACCATCCCTTTAAGTAAGATAGATATTCAACCAGGTTATCTGCCTTCATCAAAGCCCTGCCACATTTCCTGTGAACTGTAAGGATTTGCACATTTTGGCCAGTGTGCCATAAAAGATAAAAGGTAAACGTTCCCCTCGCACATACGTGCTAGTTGTTCCCAATTCTAGGGGGCGGTGCTCATCTCCGTTTCTAAACCGAAGAGCCAGCGCTGTCTGATGATGATTCCGTGGTCATGTGACCAGCATGACTAAACTCCAAAGGCACACAGAGCGCTGTTACCTTCCCACCAAGGTGGTCCCTATTTTCCTACTTCCATTTTTACATGCTTTCAAACTGCTAGGTTGGCAGAAGCTGGGGCAAGTAACAGGAGCTCATGTGGCACTATGGATTTGAACTGTCAACCTTTCTGATTGACAAGCTCAGCATTTTAGCCATTGAGCCACAGCTAATCCAGCAGGCGCAACATAGTCTAGTCACACCAAAATTCTGATGCATTGGAAATGGGTCAAAGAAGAGCAATAGAAGCAGTCAGAGAACATAGCAGGAGATTATTAACCCAGAGCACAGGAAATGAAAGAATGACTTGTACTTCCTGAGGGCATCTCTACTCATTTACTAAATTTCTATGCTGCCTGTTGTAAATTCTGGCCAGTTAACAATCTGATCAAACAATTTTATAAAACATTAAAACAGTAAAATAATAAAAATAGCATTACAATTAACAGAGAAATAGCTAAGATAGCAAAAGGTATACGGTGGACTGAGTGGGATCTTGAATTTAATCCAAAAACCACCTTTAGCATGGCACATCCTCATTCGGGCCCCAGGCCAACCAGCAGAGCCAGGTTTTCAGGCCCTTCTGGAAGGCCAAGTGGTGGGGTGGATCTTATGTCAAGGGGTATGGTGAGATGTTGGATGGTATGGTGCTCCAGAGGGCAGGAGCTAGGGCAAAAAAGACTCTTCTGGACCACACCAACTGGAATTTCTTAGCTGATGGTGTCCTCAGCATGCCTCTTCAGCCAGCACAAGTATGCAGGGCCATTCCCATAGGGGTAAGACAGTTCCTCTGGTAACTTTCTAATAGTAAGAGCAGTGTACAGAGTGAAACCAATTGCCTAAGAAAGAAGTCCTAGTGATTGAGCCACAGCTAATCCAGCAGACATTGGATTAGAGAAGCAAAAATTGGACATTACTATCAGGGACATTTTAATTTGGATTCCTTGGTTGACAGAGGGCGGACATGAGAGCTGGAATGGATTTCTATTATATTAAGTTCTGTTATTGGTTGCCAATCCTGAATGCTGTCTGGTCGGTCTAGTTTTAAATGCTATTTTTTTTAAAAAAAGTGGGAGGGAGCTCTTTTAAGATGTATATTATGCCTTTTGACTCCCAAGGGACAAATTCTAGACGAGCAAACAAAAATGATTTATTATCCAGAATATAAGGCTAGGAAATAAGCAACTGTGAAGAAAAGAGCTGGCAATCTCCTCCCAGCCCTGCAAGCATGGCTGAAAATAATACCTTTTTTCTCCAAGCAGACTGGACAGAGAACATGAAATCAGTGATGCCTTAGAAAGAAATGAAAAGTAAATAGTGAGGCAAAGAAGGCACTTGATCAACCTGATCCTTGGTGGAGTTGTGAGGGGTGGAGGGGTGGAGTGGAAGTCTGAATTGGGTAATAGAGTTTGTTAAAACTATACCAAAAGGGCTGATGTGTTCACAAGAGCTCTAATATAATTCTGACTAAATGTAGATGCTGAGAAGTCCTGTGTGCTATGGCATCTGATTTATTACTACATTACCATTAAATTTGAATACAATTTAACATATTTTTTTCATCTTCCTTAAATGGTAAAGAAAAGTTACCGCATTTCTACCCTTTTTTCTTCCAAATGGTATCTTCTATTTAGAGGAATAAAATTCCTCCCCAATGTTTTTATTTCATATGCGGCCAAGCAAAATTATGACGTACCCTTTCCGGAGGGTATATCCCTTGCCACATACATTCTTTTATTTTGTTCTCTTGATGGATACGCATACTGGCGTTTTTTTTTTTTTAATTCCTCAATTCATTCTTACATGCTTTCTCAGCATAAAACCCCTGAGTTCAACAGAATTATATCCAGGTAAGTGGAGTTACTGTATGATGGCTGTATGATGGCTTAATAACTCCCATCAAATTAATAATCAGTTGAAATAATTATTTTAAAACCTTGCTATTAACTACTTCAGATTTTATCATGATAGAGATACATCTCAAATCATTATTTACATAAGAGACTACTGGTAATCATAACTATGAACCTGCAATCTGCTAAACAAGTTAATACTTTAACTGGTCTATTATTTTCTCTCTCCATCTCCTCCCAATTAATTCACATTTTCTAGGCACCCTAATGTGTAATCCTAGTAATGGAGATTTCTTAATGAAAACAGTCCAAGCATGTCTTTTCATCTAATGTTTTACTGAAAGCCACCACATTTTTTACACTGACTTTTTAACTGACTCTCACATTTAATCCTCCACTTATTCAAGAGACCCAACAGTCAGTAATTTGCAGGATGCAAAGACTGGACTTTCAGTAGTTATGGACTCTTTCCCCACAGTTCTAGGATCACAGCCTCGTTCCCAAAGAATAGATTTTTCCAGCCAGAAAATAGGAGAAACTCTCCCATCAAAAATCTTCCTGCAGCTCATTATGAGAGCTCATTATCTGTGAATCAAATGCAATCTGAGCCCCAAAGCTATTGTCTTCATCATTCAAGATTAGGGCTTGCCAAAATGTAGCAGTGTAAAAGAAGGTAGGATGAGAAAAAGTATCTCTTCTGGCTATTTGTCCACCAAAATTTAATCTCCATACTTAACTTCACAATCTCCACTGCTGACGAGACCTTCTTAACCTATGCCCAATACATTAGTCAGTGTTTTGCACCAGGTCTTGTAAACATTCAAATTTTATTGGTCACATGTACAGTCATACTTGGTACGATATGCAGTGAAATGCTTACGCAACCATTCACGACCACAGGTAAGTTAAGGCAGAATGGGAGGGTAGGAT
>JAEANM010003950.1:0-21535 GCA_017656035.1 Myanophis thanlyinensis
CTATTCTATTTCTATTCTATTCTATTCTATTCTAGTCCTGTAAGGAAGGCATTCTGCTGTTGTTTCTAACCTAATCTTTATTGTCCTGCTTACAGAAACTGCCAACCCAGTCACTTGACCCCACCAGCCATGCCCACCAAGCCACGGCCACAGAACCGGTAGTAAAAAAATTGAATTCCACCACTGGGTGGGGGGCACTGAGGATCAATTTGTAGCACCAAAGGGGCAGTGGACTGAAAAAGTTTGGGAACTATTGCCAGGTGGTGACATGAAAGCAGTCTTCAGTACTGTCCCAAAGAAGATGAGGTCAACTGTGAGAGGGAGTCTTTGTGGACAACCAATTAAATATGAGCCAACAGTGTGCAATGGCAGCCAAAAAAGCCAGTGCAATCCTAAATTGCATTAACAGAGGGATTCAATCAAAATCACATGAGGTATTAATACCACTCTATAAATCCTTAGTAAGACCAGACCTAAAATACTGTATCCAGTTTTGGTCACCACACTACAAAAAAGATGTTGAGACTCTGGAAAGAGTACAGAGAAGAGCAACGAGGATTATTAGGGGTCTGGGGGATAAAACATATGAAGAACTGTTGCAGGAACTGGGCCTGGCTAGTCTAGGGAAGAGAAGGACCAGGGGAGACAGGAGAGCAGTCTTCCAATATTTGAAGGGCTGCCACAGAGAGGAGTCAAGCTGTTTTCCAAGGCACCCGAAGGCCAGACAAGGAATGATGGATGGAAACTGATCAAGGTGAGATTCAACCTAGAAATGAGAAATCTTCTGACAGTGAGAACAATCAATTAATGGAACAGAAGTTGCCTTCAAAAGTTTGAAGGCTTTTAAGAAGAGACTGGATTGCCATCCATCAGAAATGATGTAGGGCCTCCTGCTTGGGCGGCGGCGGGGGGGGGGGGGGGTTGGACTAGATGACCTACAAGATCCCTTCAAACTCTTGTTATTCTGTTAAATAATCTGTTAAAGCATCAGAGGGCAAGTTAAGAACTAATGTGTAGAAACTTGTTAAAGATAGATCCAATCTAGAAGTAAGGAGAAATTTTCTGACACTGAAAACAATTAATTATTGGACTAGCTTGTCTTCCAGAGTTGTGGGTGCTCCATCACTGAAAGTTTCCACAAATAGACTGGACAACCATTTGACTGGAATGGTGTAAAGCTCCTGCCTTGAACAGAGGGGTTGGACTAGAAGATCTTTGAGGTCCCTTCCAGCTATAGGATTCTGTTATTCTATAAATGTAGGGTCCATGTTACTCTGCAAGCCATTCTGCAAATGGGGAGGGTGTCACCTGATTTCACTGAAACAGAGAACTTAATGGAAGGTTTGCCTTCATTTTTCCGTCAGTTTCCAAATGTAATTTGGGTCACCAAGTTTTGAGTTTATCCTCAGCTACTCTATCCCCCAAAGATGAAGTTTGCACTTATTTGGTAGATATTTGAATATTATGTATACATTTTTTTGCACAGCATCATCTCATTTTCATTTTCTAAGTGCCATGAATGGAAACAATTCGCCTTTTAACAGTTGCACAAAACCTAGGAAGGGATATATTGATCATTAGTTTCTTTCTTCATACCAAATTTAGGGAGAATTCAACTGGTGTGGTTCCAATAAGTCTCTGTCCAGGTGTTTGGATTCTCCACACCCTCCAAAGAAAAGCTGGCAGGGGGATTCCGAAATGTTTTCCCCACAATCTTTTCTGGAGAGCAAAAGGATGGAGAGGCCCCACCTCCCTAGGCAGCCCCTCCCTTTGCTCGCTCAGGGACACGCAGCGGGGGATCCAGAGACCCTCCACCAGGATTCAAAGCAGCATCGCAGCTGGACCTGCTCGGAAACTTCGGGGCTTTCCTGGGAGATGGTCCCTTTATACGACCCAGCTTGGGCTGCCCAAGGATTGCGTGGCTTTTCCCTATTAGTTCTGGGGTGGGGGGTGGGGGGGAAGAGAGGTGGTTGGTTACTTCACCCCATCCGCGGGGTCTCCTTCGGTGGACCCTTCCAGTCCGAGTTTGGGCCACTTGCCCCCTCTACTGCAGGTCAAGCTCCATTCTTTGTGGCCCACGCAGAGAGGAGTGGGGCGCGATCCTCTCCCCTCCGCGCCCCTCCCGCCGGAGAAGATGCGAAGGGAAACTATTACAGACTCGGGGAGGGGGTGGTGTCCCTGGCGGGGCGGGGGCGAAGGAGCCTGGGGACAGGAGTCGCTCGCTTCCCACGACTCGCGGCCGGCTCTGCGGAGCGGGACTTTCCCGGGCGAACTTCTACCCGCCTCTGCGTGTCCTACTAGGTGAGCACGCTCCGGCCGGGAATTCTAGGAGTTGTAGTTCTCTGCCCATTGGCACGTTGTTCCCCGACAGACTCAGGCAGCGGAGGGCGCGGGCGAGCTTTCGAGGCAGCCGGGCAAGGATTCCGCAGCGCTGGCCTTTCTCCGCCCCGCTTTAGGCTCCCGCGGGTCCTTTTGCTGAGCAAGCAGCAGCTCCTCTTCCTGCAAGCGGCGCCCGCCGGAACAGCGCCGGATTGTGCTGAGCGGAGGCAACCTTGCGCCAGCCTGGCCGCCTCCAGCCCCGCTCTGAGCTCCCGGTCTGGCCGTCTCTCCGCCTCCGCCGGCCAGACAGCCCGCGGCGCTCGCCCGTGTGCCTGTGCCGGCCGGCCCGGAAACCGAGCTCATCTCTCTGGCTGCTGCTTGAAGGCAGTAAAAAGATGAAAGGTGCCCCTGAGAGAGAGCAGGGCTGCCGCTCCGAGCTGGCCTTGCCCGCTTGCCAGAGAGGTAGGCAAGCCAGCCGCTCCTGGGATGGGAAAGCAGCAGACGGAGGCCTGAGAGGCGGCCGAGACGGCGCAGAGCCGCTCCTTTTGTGCTGCTACTGAGAAAACGGCGGCTCCACCAATGAAGCTGAATCGGAGAAATTGCTGGGGTGGATGACTGATCAGCAACAGGACCTCCCTGGCTCTTGATCCTGACCCCTGCAGCTGCGGCCTGGGAGGGGGAAAGAACAACTCAACCCCCCCCCCCCCCATTTACTGGTACTCTCTTTGACCCTGAGCAGGAGGGCTTCCACTAACTCAGCACCTGGGCACCTTGAAGTGACAGGTGTTGGGCATCTCTCTCCCCACCTCCTGATGTTCTTTGTCCTAAAGGCTCAGAAGGTCCATTAATTAACTGGGTTTATTACCACTTAATCTTGGCCTGTGAAGCAGATAAAAGTCAGCTGCCAACCTTATTCTGGGCAGCATGTTGAGGCTTACCAAACCATATCAGAGCCAGAGAGGAAAAGGCAATTCAACAATCATTTGTAAAAATGGACTAGGCATTCCTCCCAGGTATTAACTTTGTGGATGGGGTGGCACTGCCTGAAACAGACTCTATGTGTAATCTGGGGGCTGTCCTGGACTCATGGCAGTCATGGCCAGGAAGGGCTTTGCACAATTGTGGATTGTGTACCAATTATGCCCTATCCTGGACCAAAAATCCCTACTCTCTGTCACTTATGCCCTAGTTACTTCCCATTTTGACCATTGCAATGCACTGTACATGGGGCTACCCTGAAAAGCATCTAGAAGCTCCAGTTGGTGCAAAATGCAGTGCTCTGCATGGTTTTGTGCATCATCTCTGTTGCAGGACCTGCATTGGTTTCGGGTTTGCTTCTGGGTGCAATTCAAGGTGCTGGTTGTCACCTTTAAAGCCCTTCATGGCTTGGGACCAGATTATCTGAGGGACCATCTCTTGCTGGTCACATCTACAGGACCCACTAGAGCGGGGAGGCAAGGTATGTTATGGGTCCCGTCCCCTAACTAAATATATCTGGTGGGACCCAGAAGAAGGGCCTTCTCAGTGGAACAGCATCCCTCTGGAAATTAGATTGGGCCCTACTCTGACATTCTTTCAGAAGGCCCTGAAGGTTCTGCTAGTGGGCCTGGGAAATTCAGAGTGGGATGGAGCCCATTAAATGGCTCGTATGAATGTGTGTTGTTTCTGGAGTGGGGGTGTGGGGTTATTTTATATTTTTATTTGTTTTATGTTGTGCTTTTATCTCCTGTAAGCCACCTTGAGTCGCCATGCGCAAGTAGGTAGCAATATAAATTTTCTACATAAAAAAAAATTATAAAGGAGAATATTTGTAGCTCAGGGTTAGAATGAGGTATCCTTGGTACTCTGAGCTTGGAAGTTTGTTTGCAGATATTTCATAACTAGCACTGATGATGTTACCTAGTTTCCGTAATGAAACGTCTGCAAGAAAACAACCAAGTTCAAAGAGTACCAAGGACCCTTCAGGATAATTAATGCCCATGTAGAGGAAACTTTGTTGCAAGGCAAAGCTTATTAGAGAGCAAAAAGTTTGATTTCTTATGTGTGTGTGAAAACAACAAAAAGAATCACAAGTACTCCAAGAAAGTAAGCCAAGAAAATACTGCATGATCCAGCAATTAGCAAGCTTTGTTATGACATACCAATTTACAAATTACAAGCCTTAAATTTCAGTCTAACCCCAATATATGCATAGCTTTACCCAGAGTGAGGGAGGGAACAGGGAGAGGAAGATGTTACATTCCTTCTGAGGTGACACCTTCCTGTTTGGGTTATGGTTCATGTGTGAACCTGTGACATATATATGATTAAAATGGTTTACTCTGAAAGCATTCCCCCATTATATTTGCATGCGTAGAGAATTGTGAAAAACATCTTCAGGGCATTTGCCACACAGTATAGAACAGAGAAGCTGCCCAAAATGTTCTTTACCTTTTGAATTCTTGCCTTGGGTCAGGTTAATCCTCAAGGACCTCTCTGAGTTTGTATTTTGGGCCTAACTTAGGGCTCTGCCTATTAACAGTTTGCTTTCAGTGGGCTACCTGGGAGGTGTGTGTAATATGCAGAGTCATCCCTGCTTCTGGCTTCCTTTTCCTCCAAAGCCAGCAGCTGAGAAGGCTGAAAAACTCTACCAAAGGTGCTATTTCAAAAGGCAACAGGACTTTTTTGTTTTTTTTTTCCTTGAAGACATTTTCCTTCTCATCCAAGAAGCCTCTTCAGTTTTGAGTTCTTCAAGTCAGAACTGAAGAAGCTTCTTGGATGAGAAGCAAAATGTCTGTCTTCAAGAGAAAAAACAAAGACAGCACCATATTCTTCCTGTTGGGTTAAGCAGCTTCACTATCCCAATTAGGGTATCTGCGTTATCATCTAACTATCTTTCCTGTCATACATATTTCTGCTCACAATGCGTGGGATCTCACAGAGTGTGGGATCAGTGCCAGGCACTCTTAGGTTTCAAGGAACACAATTGTCTGTCTGAAACAGGCTGCTGACTAGGAAGCTGAGGGAATGGCTGAAATAATGGCACTCCCCTTCAAACAGTATGGTTCTTCTGCAGTCATGAAAAAGTGGGGTTCTTTGGAATGAAGGAGATACTGTGAAGAGATACTAATTAATGGTAAGACCAACTGATGTCTTCTTGCAAAAGTAAGTGCTGTGTACTGAACAGGTCACTGATAGTTCTGCTGCCCGCAGGCTGACTTACCTATCTGGTGTGAAGTTGTGGATATTGTTCTAAAATATCCATCTAAAATCTGAAATACATCTTTGTCTTGGAGAGGAACCAATGGCCATGGCCTGGGAAAGGAAATATGCAGTCTTCTCTGAGCGAAAATTGGATGGTTGGGCAAATGTGAATACTAATATCATCAAATAACATCCTTCAAAATGATATTTATTATATGCACAGCTATATTGTGTAAAAGCTTACAAATCATAGTATCAAGACATTATAGAAGAATAGATGAAAATGGTTGGTGCTTATGACAGAACAACTTTAAAACGTTCCTGGGGTAAAAGTTGATAGGAAATAAAGTTTAACTCTTCCAGTATTTAAGGGGCTGTCAGAGAAGAGGGGGACAATACATTCTCCAAAGCATCAAAGGGCAGGACAACTTATCAAAGAGATCCAAGTGAGAATTAAGGAGAAATTTCTTAACAGTGAGAACAATTAAACCAGTGGAATGGCTTGCCTTCAAAAATTTTGGGTGCTGCATCGCTGGAGGCTTTTTAGAAGAGATTGGATACAATATCTGGAAAAGTATTGGGTCTCATGCTTTAGCAGGGAATTGGACTAGAAGACCTCCCAAGCCTCCAAGGTCCCTTCCAACTGTTATCCTGTCTCTGTTTATCTGCTGAGAAAAAATAATTCATAGAGGGTGAATAGTATATACTGTAGCACAGAACTAAGAATCAGCAGAACTGCAGTGCAGTGGTTCAAGTGTTGAAATTAAACTGGGTAGACTTAAATTCAAGGATCCAGAGCTCACTGGGTGAATTTGGGGGATTTCCCAACCCATCTGAGTGCTGCGGAGACCGAATGCTAGGAGTGAACATTGTTACAGAAAGTATTACACAAATATAATCTCATTAAGAGAAAGAATGAGATGCAGCAACGCCCACTGCCTTATAGTGTTACTGGGCAAAACAGGTATTTTGGCAGACCTGGTTTGTTGTTGTTTTTTTGCAGTTAAAAGTTTGCAATGATAATCACTGGATTGATGCTTCAATTCTGGGTCCAAATGAGACCATGTTGTGCCAATTGCCATGATGCTATGGAGCAATTCCTCATCCTCTTTCTCATAGCAGGACATCAATGCTGTCCAATTTCAATCCATCCTGCACAAATTTTCAATATTGAAAAACATCAGTAATGTAATTCGCATAATGTGAAATGCCAGGCTTGATAGCAATTTTCCACTTAAGGCATGACTGGCCTAGGGAATTATGGGAGTTGAAATTCATGCATCTTCAAATGACCAAAGTTGAGAAACACTGCCTTAGACTGATCCATCAATTATCCTTAATTAGTTCATCAATCTTTTAATGTGAAATCTGTTGGTTGCTGTTACAGTCATCTATTTCATTCTTGATCATGCAAATCAGCTCTTCCTAGTTCAGAATTTTTACACTTCATGGCACAGCAATTAACATGGACATTGATGTAAACAATCTGCATTTGGTGGTGAATTTCAATTGGAACTCCTTCAAAAGGCAGGCAAGAGCTTAAATTGCACTAATGATTTACTGTGGGGTCTCATTTCATGAACAATAGCAACATAACCTTTTCTTACAGCAGCTTCTCTTAAACAAACTGAAAGAATACTAAAGAACATGGCAGAGCTTTTAACACATCAGTACTGCCCTCTTGTGGAAAGCCACAGATGATTTGGAGAAGGTACACAATGATAATTACAAAAATGTGTTATAAAACATTAAAAAGAAACTCAACGCATCTCGACTAAGTATAGATAGTGCTGACTTATGACCACAATTAACCCCAAAAATTCTGTTGCTAAGTGAGACATTTGTTAAGTGAGTTTTGCTCACTTAACTTGCCACAGTTATTAAGTGAATCACTGGAATTGTTAAATTAATAACAGTTGCTAAATGAATCTGGATTTCCCCATTGACTTTGCCTGTCAGAAAGTCACAAAAAATGATGACATGATTCCAGAATACTACAGCTGTCAAAAATATGAGCCAGTTGCCAAGCATCTAAATTTTGATAATGTGACCATGGGGATGCTGCAATGATTATAAGTGTGAAAACTATAATTAGTCATTTTTTTTCAGTGCAGTTGTAACTTTGGTTGTAAACAAACTGTTGTAAATGGAGAAATTACTGTACCTGGAATATTAGAAGGAAGGGAAAATAGACTTTAAAGATTCTGTTCCTATAGTAAGATCAATCATGAAGTTTCAGTCATTCTCAAGGAGCCCATTACCTGAGATGGCTTACCTTGAAGGGTTTACACATCTATTGGCAACTTGTACCATTAGAGGCTTTTCACCTTTAATGTTTTATTCAAGCCTTGAAGAAAAAGAATTAAGTGGAACACATTTGGGTGGATGGAGTTCACCATAACTTCTTTAATTTCCTTGAATATTAGAGTAATTCTATGAGGTATTTATTTTCCCCTTAAAACTATAGTGGAACAGGGGATTGGCAAGTGTCAATGGAAGTTGCACAGGCATACAGATAGTCCTCAACCTTACAACCACAATTCACACCCAAATTTCTGTTGCTAAGCAAGACAACTATTTGCTCCGTTTTACAATCTTTCTTGCCACAGTTGTTAAGTGAATCACTGCAGTTATTAAGTTGCAACTTGGTTGTTAAGTGAATCTGGCTTCCCCATTGACTTTGCTTGTCAGAAGGTCGCAAAAGGGGATCACATGTCTGTGGGGACGCTACAACAGGCATAAGTGTGAAAAACAGTCATAAATCACTTTTTCAATGGTGGTGTAACTCTGAATGGTCATTAAACAAATGCTTGTAAGTTGAGAAGCACCTGTACTTGCAAAATTTGCTTTAAAATGTGGTGAAATGTTTTGTGATTTAATTGATTGGCACGAAAGAAGAGCACCAGCATTTCTTCAAAGCCACCAGCTTTCATAGGTTGTTTCTCCTGAGTAGGTTAGGTCCTAGTTTGATTCTACTTGCTCACCAAAAATTAATCTGTATTCCTTACAGTTACAGTTGTAACTGACACTGTATATCCCTTATCCCATACTCCTCTCTATCCAACTTACTCTCTATACCCTCTACAGTCTACTCACCCTGCTTTCCAATATCCTAAGGCAGAGGGCAATCGCCTAAGCATTTCACTACACACCATACTGCATACGGCTGTGTAGGTGATAAAATTTAAATTTGAATTTGAATTTGAGTTCTGAAATACTAAATCATGCTTTGAGGAATCCTCCAAGAAAGAGAAAACATGCAAGAAAATCTGTCCCTGGGCAGATGATCACATTTCCTTTCTCCCTTCATTCCTTCCTAGAAACACCTAATATGGGTGGCATACAGCACAACAGTTACAAACTCCCTAACAATCTAGAAACAATCAAAAATAAATAAGCATATAACCTAAACATGTAAAATATATAAAACCTAATAAAATGGAAGAGCAGACATAGCCAATTGCATGCAAAGAGTCAATTGCATGCAAAGAGGACACGGTTCATAAGCATGTAGGAAAAACACCCATGCTGATATTTATTTTGCCATCCAGAAACTTTCCTGTTTTGAAGCCTTTTCATGCTAGGTAGGCAGATGCTGGAATATTTATAGCATGTGTTAAAACAACTGCAGGGATGGTGTTGATTACTCCAGATCCACCCTCAATGGAGTGAGTGAGCACCTGGGAGCTTCCCTGGGATATGCAAATCCAGGTGAGTGTCTCCCTGCTGCTGCCTGGGAGCGGCTGGGTTGATGGCCCCCAGATGACTCTGCCTTGCTCATGAATTATGCAGCCTCCACTTATTTATTCTTCAGCTGTGCCTGGAGGCCCTTCAGCTTCATGTTAAATGTAAAAACAAAGGCACTACAGAGAGCCGACAGAACCCCGAGTGAGAATACACAAACAGCAACAGTAACAGAGGAGGAGGAGAGTACTTCCTAGACAGCCACATTAAACACCCGGCACCATCAGAAGGTGGGTGGATCAACCAGTGATGAATAGGTGAAAAATACTGCCCCCTTAAAGAAATGTATTCAATGGACTTTTATTGATTGTTTGATTTGATTTCTATAACCCCTATCTCTGAAAGTGACTGTGGGGAGCATATGTCACAAGTCCCTTAATGCCATGAAGAGCAGGAAAAGATTGGGAAAGGGAAGCCCATAATGTGGTGTTCATATGGTACTCGTGGCAATCAATTTGGAAAAGATCATTAAGCATTAGATTTGTGAGCATCTTGAACTGAACAAGATGATTACTGGAAGCCAGCATGGGTTTGTTAAAAAGAGATGTCATACAAACCTTATAGCCTTCTTTGATAAAGTGACTAAATTAGTGGATTGAGGAAATGCTGTGGATATAGTATACTTGGATTTTAGTAAGGCATTTGACATAGTAGACCATAGTCTATTCTGGGTAAGATAGAAAAATATGGAATAGGCAGTCTATCATCAGATGGACCCGCAGTTGGCTGACCAACCACACTCAGCTGCAGTCCTCAATGGAGCTACATCTGTCTGGAGGGAAACATAATGGGATACCTCTAAGGTTTTGTCGTGGGCCTAATATTCTTCAACATCTTCACAAATGAGCTAGATGAGGGGATAGAAGGAAAACTCAACAAATTTGCAGATGACATTCAACAAGATACAATTTAGTGGTAAGAAGAATAAGGTCCTTACTTAGTGAGGAAAAACCAAATGCATATGTACAGTAGAATAGGAGATGGTTGGCTCAACAGTAGTAACTGTGAGAAGAATCTACACATCCTAGTGAAACATCACTTAAATATGAGTTAGCACTACACTGCAGCTGCCAAAAAGGCCAATGCAGTCCTAGGCTGCATCAACAAGGGAGAGCATCAAGATCAGAGGATGTGATTGTACTGCTCTATACTGCACTAGTGAGGTCACATTTGGAATACTGCACCCAGTTTTGATCACAATACAAAAAAGATGTTGAGACCCTAAAAAACGCAGAGAAGAACAACAAAGATGATAAGAGGTCTAGAGGTTAAACCATACAATGAACGGCTAAGTATGTTTAGCCTAATGAAGAGAAGGCTCAGGGGAGACATGATAGTAGTCATCCAATACTTGAAGGGCTTTCATAGGGAAGAGCAATAGCAGTAGCATTTAGACATATATACCGCTTCATAGTGCTTTACAGCCCTCTCTAAGTGATTTGGTCAGAGTCAGGGTTCTCATTTTATTGGCCATGGAAGGATGCAAGGCTGAGTCAACCTTGAGCCAGTCAGGATTGAACTGCTGACAATCAGCAGAGTTAGCCTGCAATACAACATTTGAACGTGTGCCACCATGGCTCACAGCCATCAATTTATTCTCCATAGCCACTGCGGACAGGAAAAGGAACAATAGGTAGAAGTACAAAGTTAAAATAATCAGTAGAGCAGTTTGGGAAAGACTTTGAAGGGGGCTTCAATGCGGGGCACTTCTTCAGGGCATGTGCCCTGCTTTCCACCTTGCAGTTGCCAACCAGTAATCGCCATTTCCCAATTTTACTTAATTGCTGCTGAGTCTTCTGGGTATGGCCTCGTTCTCTGAGTGCAGAGACTTACAGTGGAATGTGAGTGGGTGGCACCTCAGTTAATACATAAGTTTTAATGGGTGTACCTATGGTTAAGCATGGTCAAATCTAAATGCTGGGTTCCCATGAGTCCTTGAACAATAAACTGATCACAGCAGTTAACATTTGTTTAAGAATGAGGTAAGGCAGCTGACTAGTTCCTGATTCAGGGTTTTGTGCAAGCGCCATATTTCTGAGCCATTCACTCAATGCCAGTGAGATTCTCTCAGGATGTCCCAGGTCAGAGTCAGGGAGAAGTCAATACAAGAATTCTCTCTGCAGAAGACAGAGAAACCAGGGAGATTGTCCCCATCTAATCCTACTGGGTAGAGCTTTATCTAAAGGGAGATATTCTTTCAACAGGGAACCAAAATAGTAACTATGTAGATTGATGAAATACGACTGGGAGCATCTTTCTAAACCACTAACAATCTCATTTTTGCATTCTTCAACTTCTGTAAAGCTAGGAAGGAGAATTTCTGGAGGTCATTTTTGAACCCAAGGGCTAGTTTGCAAAAGGCTACCCTGTCTTAACTGCAAGCCTCCAGATTACTGCTAGCTGGTAGCAATGGGGCAGAGGTTTTTAACAGATTAATTGAATTGGAAGGGTCCTTGTCAGTGGTGGAATTCAAATTTTTTTACTACCAGTTCTGTGGGCATGGCTTGGGGGGCATGGCTGGGGGGTTCATGTGACTGGGTGGGCTGTTTCTGTAAGCAGGGCAATAAAGACTAGAAACAACACCAGAATGTTTCTTTCCTGCCTTCCTTACAGGATTAATCCTGTAAAGTGGAAAAAAACAAAAGGAGATTTCTTCTAATAACTGGTTCTCCAAACTGCTTAGAAAATTTACTACCGGAGCCAGTTCACTGGCTCAAACCAGCTGAATTTCACCTTTGGACCTTGTAGGCCATCTAGTCCAATCCCTCCACCCCCTGCCCAAGCAGGAGACCCTACATTATTTCTGGAAGATGGCAGTCCATTCTTTTTTTTTAAAGCCTCCAGTGATGAAGCTCCCACAGGTAAGTTGATCCATTGGTTTATACATCTCTGCTGCCACTTGGTGGCTATCCTGTGTTTTGTAGCCCCTGTATATACTATTCCTGATTAAATCAGATTTCTGAGGCAATCAAACAACTTAATGAAACAATGATAATGATCAGCAAAGGATAACATTTCTTTGCTTAGATCAGGAAGACTCCCAGTTTTCACTGTGCAGTCTGGCCAACTGCATTTTCCTTTTTTATATATAATTCTCTCAAGGTGGTGCTGTGGCTCAGCAATTAAAGATGCTGAGCTTATAAATTGGAAAACTGACAGCTTAGGTTTGAGACCTGAGTGCTGTGCAAAAGGGTGAGCTCCCATTACTTGCCTGCCCACCTAGCAGTAAAAAAAAAATGCAAACGCAATTAGATAAATAGGTACCACTTTGGTGAGAAGAAAGTGCTTTATGCACCTTGGCATATAGTCATGGGGGCCACATGACAAGGAAATGCCTTCAGACAATGCTGGCTTCCTCGGCTAAGAAATGGAGATGAGCACCATTCCCTAGAGTCAGAATCAACTGGATAGGGGAAATCAGAATAGAGCTTTTCTTTTATAAGTGCTTGCTTGTACCCCCATTTGTTGCTGTGAAATGGAATGTCTAAGGAAACCTCCTTTTTGAAAAGGCTACACTATGTCCATAGTCTCTGCAGAAAGCAAGGGCAGAACTCTAATGTTATATACATTCTTTTATCCATGCTTAGACAGCTTTACTGATCAAGAGAATTTTAACCCACCTTTGAACCCCAAAGATACTAAACTGACATCCGCTAGCTTGCTATTTTACTTTTTAATTGAAATAAAAAATACAGAGTTAAATAAAATAAGATTAGAAACAAAAACCAAAGGTAACTGAGAATATTATTTATTTGTATACTATCTATTTATACAATCTTCTTTGTAGGTTCTTATATAACCCATAAAACAATTTAGTACCAGCCCTTAACAACAGCACTCTTTGCAGTCTCATTTACAATCTCCCTCCCCCTAGAGAAGAGCTCTTTCCACCTACCTAAAGACTGAAAGGCAGCTGAGGGTCAGCTGTTCAAGGGTCAGTTCTCAACACTCACAGGAATGTCTTCTTCTACCTAGAATGTGTAAGCTAAGTAGTTTCTACTAGTGGTGGTATTCAGCCTGGTGGTATTTTAGCGAATCGGTAGAGGCAACAAGCATTTGGCCCCACCCACCTGCCCCTGCCCTATATCCCCCTTTTTTTCTTTGTAGCTCAGCTGAATCGAATGGAACAGCTGTTTTCCACACCTCCAAAACCTTCCTACTCACCTGGGCTGACTCTGGTAAGTCCAATACTTACAGTTTAGAAGCTGCATGACAGTGCGGACGGTGCACATGCACAAAGCGTGTGCACACTGAACCGGTAGTAAAACCAGTTTCCTCCCACCACATGGTTTCTACTTGAAGTACAGTTTCAGAAGTAACAAGACTAGTACCTTAAATTGGGCCCAGAAACCTACTGAAAACCAGTGTAGCTCCAGAAAGTAGACAATGCTCTGGTACCAGCTACAACTGCATTCTGGGTCATTGTGAAGTCCAATTTACAGCAAATTATAGTAGTCAAGAGATGACAAGGACACAAATTCAGCACATCCTGAGAAAGGGGCACAACTGGCAGACCTATTAGAGCTGCCCAAAGGCTCCTGACCATTTTCCACCACAAGTCCATGATCACCTCAGATTGTACATCAGCTCTTTTAGTGGAATTCCATTTCCAGCAATAGATAGATTCTTCACAGGAGCCTTAGGAATAACTCCATCTTGCTAGCATTCAGACTGAATCTCTTCTGTCCAACTAGTCCCCAACTACTTCCAGATATCCAATCGGGGATTCCAATGCACCCTGATTGGCTTGGGTAGTGATTATCATCAGATAACTAGTGATATTGGAGCATTAATCAATAGATTACCTCCCACATGTAGATCTTAAATAGACTACCTTAGGGGTCTCCAAATTTGGCAATTTTAAGACTTGTGGACTTCAACTCCATGGCTGACTGAGGAATTCTGGAAGTTGAAGTCCACAAGTCTTAAAGTTGCCAAGTTTGGAGAGCCCTGGTCTATCTAATAGCATAGCTGCATCTTCCCCAACACCAATTGGAATTGCCTACTAAGGAAAGAAGAGAACCACATCAGAATAATGCCTCCAATTTATAGCTCTTGCCAATGGTATAAAAGGATATATGGCTGATGGCACTGTTGAGAAATCTAATATGACGATAAGAGGTCCTATCACACGCCAGTTGGACTCAATTTCATTCTCAGCCTGAAATGGATCCCTACAATCTGTTTTATTCCAGATTCTCTGTAGTTGGAGCTCAATCCCTTCTTCCCTTATCAAGGATGAGTTGCTTGGAGATTAACATTCATCTAAGGAGATAAATGAGGAGATGGCTTTTTGAGGATGGGGTGCATTTTGCTCATTCAAGGCATATGAAATCACTTATTCTCCAAAGATATATTCACAAGTACCCATACTATCATGCAACACTATTGCATGTGTCACCCACCCAGGTCTGATTTACATTTACAGACCTCTGATGACTTTCTTAGGCATCGCTCGCTTAAAAGAATCAACATGATGTCGTAAGCTGTTACCTCTACCATCTTTTTAGCACCCAGTTCAGAGTGAGCAGTTTTCTTCACAAAGTGCTTAGCAAAGTGCTCACAAAGGCTGCAAGGAAATGTCTGGATCTCAGAGGAGACATCACCTACATAACACTGGTGGCTGGTATTCCACAGACACCATGTGTGGAGCAATATGGCACTTCACTACTTTACCACCATGATGTAAGCCTGAACTTGGGATCCCATCTCTATTCAGTCATCTCAACTCCTTGTCTTTTGCCACAATCCCTCCAGGCATCTCCTTAGGCACATCATCTTCAAAAGTTCCTTGGTAAACAATACCACAGTGGGATTTGCAGGCTTCAAATGATAGGGACAAGAAAAGAGCCACTTTTGAACTGTAGTATTTCCTCTGAGGCAAGCTTGTTTCTGAAAAGGAGAGATGTTGCAAGATATAGCCAGACTGACTAGTTTAGACATGCTGATGAACTTGAAATAGGTTGGCTAGTCAGCTTGATGCTGATGCCAATAAAAAAGTGGCATAGATAATTAATTAAACCCTCAGTTTGTAAGCATTTAGAAAGGACAGCACTGCTAGGCAGGAGTCAGAATGGATTATATCACAAACAAATCACACAAAACCATTTCTTTGTTGATAGAGGGACCAGATTAGCTGTTCTGTGCTCACCGAACCGGTAGTTAAACCAGTTGCATCCCACCACCCCAACACTGGACTGGACTATCTCCAAGGTCATTTCTATCATCATATTTCTATCATTATCACCACCACCAAGTGCAACTCCTTGCTTACGGAGGAATCCAAACTCAAGTATCTGGGACAAATCGTCATTCTATGCTGTACTAGAACACACACAGGGAAGGAGACCCTATGACTAATCTGGTTCATTGGTTTCACGGACATGGAAATTAGAAAGCCCCTTTCTGCCATTTGTCTGGAATCTACATACTTTTCCATACTTAGATGCTGCTGTGGGAGGTCATCAGTTGCTTCTAGGTAAGATTTCATCAAGATGTTGATGATACCCAGCTATACATCACTGAGAATCAAACCAATGGGGCTTTGGAATTCCTTGTTGAGGGACTATCAGAATCTGCATGGCCAAAACAAGTAGAGTGGGTGACTATTCAGCAACAGTGTGACAGTGGGATGGTTCTAAATGTGGTTCCTGAAAGAGCAGTCGTACAATTTAGGATCCACCTTAATCAGCAAGAAAAAGGAAGCTGTGACCAGAGTCTTTGCCCAGCAGTGACTACTGCTCCAGTTGCAACCCTTCTTTATAATGGGAGGCTCTGGCAACATTCACCCATGGCATAATTGGATTGGATTATTACAAGGTGTTTTTCCTGGGGCTGCCCTTGAGGACTACCCAGAACTGCAGTTGGTGCACAAAACAGCAGCCCACATGCTGATTACAATTCACCAGTTCAGCAGTGTAATACCTATTGTCAGACCTGCCCCTGTCTACTCTTTCAGGAAAGCAAGACTTGTGACTCCATTGAGTTGAAGCAGAGGAACTTTTATTGAAAGAAATGGTTGCAGTAAAGTCAGGTGGAATCTGGTGTTCCTGCACAAAATGCAAAGCTATTCTTTCCAATCCCCAATCCCTCCCCCCATGGCCAGACCCCCAACCAGCCAATACTATACTGGTAAGATGTTTTGAGAAACTCTGAGGTGTCAAAGTAGTAGTATTCCATTCTCCGGGCAAATGGCCTTGAAGATCCTGGTACAAGCCGGTTTGGTGATCTGATCTTCTTCCATTGTCACTCCCCCCTCCCTATTTCCCATGTTTGAAGTTATAGCAATAGCACCCAATAATCTCCCTCCTCCCTCCCCTCCTGCTCTAATGGCAGAGCACCAGCAAGGTGCCAAGCCGATGGTGGTGGATCTGCCATGCTTCCCCCTGGCCCAGTCTCCTCTCTCAGGAAAGCAAGACTTGTGACTCCATTGAGTTGAAGCAAAGGAACTTTTACTGAAAGAAACTGGTTGCATTAAAGTCAGGCAGGATCTGATGTTCCTGTGCAAAATGCAAAGCTATCCTTTTCACTTTCTACTCCATCCCACCATGACCAGTCCCCTCCCCACCCCCCTGGCCAGCCAATATGATGCTGGTAAGATATTCTGAGAAACTCTGAGGTGTCAAACTGGTAACATTCGTTCTCAGAGCAAACAGCCTTGAAAATCCTTGTACAAACTGCTTTGGTGATCTGGTCTTCTTCCATTGTCACTTCCCCCTCCCCATTTACCACATTTGAAGTTATAGCAATAGCACCCAATAAACCTCTGTCCTCCCTCCCTCCCTCCTCCCCTCCCTCCTCCTGCTATAATGGCAGGGCACCAGCAAGGAGCCAAGCTGGTGATGGTGGACATGACACCTACACTATGGTTGCTGTACTCACTTCAATAGGTCTCTCAGTATAATTCAAGGTGCTATTTCAATCTAGGAACCTCTGCAGGGAATAAATGAAGGCCACCGATGACCTTCTCCTTCAAGCTGACTCTCGCAGGCCTGTTAGTTCTGCTTGGGAAGGGTCTCCCTTGAGGGAAATGCAGAAAGGGAAAGGAGCCTGGAAGCAATGGAGAACCACTTGCTGCCCCAATGTTCTAGAACTGGCTGAGGGATTCTGGGAGTTGAAGTCCATAAGTCTTAAAAGTTGCCAAGTCTGGAAAGCCCTGTTCTAAAAGAAGCTCATCCCTTCTTGACATCCAATCCATCTAGAGATAAGCAATTCTGGCAGCATCCAGGATATAGAAAATTGAAAACCAATAAAATTGAAAACTGGCCACTTTTCTGTCTTCTACTATGTTGTGATCTTGCTCTTAGTTATTTACATTTTTTCAGGTATTTAAAGCATGTTATATTTGCAGGCACTCACACCGTACACAAACAAACACATCTATATACAAAGACACACAACACAATCTTTCCTTCTGAAGGGTAAACATTCCAATTGCTTATATTTTTCTTTACAAACACTTAGTGCTCATGCCTGATCATCCCCACTGACTTTTCTGGACCTGTTTTGCTATTCACACACTCCTTTTAAAATCCCGTACCCGCAACTGGACCCTGGGCTTGAAGAGAGGCGAATTAAGAGAACTGATTCCTTCCCGTGATTTTGGAAACTCTATTTCTGTTGACAAAATCTAATGTTGTATTTGCCATTTTTGCAGCCACATCACACTCCTAATTCAGATTCACCTTAGAAACAACTTGTTATATGCTTCTCAGAGTTGCTTTTGGTGAAATGGGAGCTTATATTAATTAGTGAAATTAATACCGTAAATAAAAGCAACTGTTGTTTAAAAGATCTCAGCAGAGGGCAGCACACAGCTAACTTTGGCCAGGGACAGGAGCTGAACAAGGCTAACTGTGGCTAGGAATAGGACAGAGAGGCAAGTCTTCCAAGACTGGCTAGGCAAAAGTTTTTCCTGGGATAACAAGCACTCCCACTTCCACAGCAGGGCCAAATGGACTACGTAGATGTCAATGGCTGAGCTGAAATTTAGGACCCCCTCCCAATGCACAGTCTGCTGCCAGACAGGCATCCCACATTCAGATATTTATATCCGGCTATTTAATAGTTGCTAACTTTGGATACATTTCTGTTAAATTTCATCATGTTATTTTTAAATTGCTTAACTAACGTATCAGCCAATGAGGTTAATCAGAGGCATGATGATTGCTAATTGAAACTTATCTAGCATATCACTGTTTTGACTTTTATTTTTGTCTTCTGTGCCGTTTGCAAACACACCCAATTTTGTGTCGCCTAAAAATCTGCTGAGCATTCCTTCTAATCCAAGTAATTTATTTCCTCCTGTTATTTATTTAATTATTTATTTAAATCCATTGGTTTCCCAACTCTAGTGGACTCTGGGAAGCATACAAAACTAGAGAAAACACAATAGTGTCTAAAAATTGAACAGCCCAGGCTAAAATAATATAATAGAGAACAAAATTGACAAAACAAAATAAACATCAACTCCCTGGATCAAAGGGATTAAAGCCAGATTTTCAAAACTTTTGAGAACCTCAGGAGAAGGGGAGGAAAGCAACAGAGAAGCTAGTCTTCTTAGATCCCATAAGATGACCACACCTTGTAGCTTCAAGGGGACTTGAAGGACACCCTCTCTGCCAGAAGGTATCGGGCAAGCAGAAACGACTGGAGACAAACAGTTCTCCAAGTCTTCTGCCATACAGGGCTTCATAGGTAATACAGCACCTTGAATTGCACTCATATCCAATTGGCTCCAATGCAACTTGCTTAGCAGTAGTGACACAGGCATACCGGGAAGTGCCTGTTACACTGCTTGAGCTACTGAATTCCAGTGGCCTTCAAAGCAGCCTCATGTAGAATACCTTGCATAATCCAGTCATGAGATGAGCAGGGCATAAGTGACTATCTGAAGGGCCTCCCAATGGCTGGCTAGTTGTGGAAACATTTCTATATTGCTCTATTGTCAAGTGCAGGAGATCAGGATTGCAGGCAGTTGGAAAAAATGTAGTTTTTTTGTACATTAATGCTATCTACAAGAATCTGACCTGTTAATGGTCAAAGCAAATTGGCGGTAGGTAAGAGTCAATGGAATTCAAGGAGGGCTGTACTTAGACCTCTTGTGAAGGAAAAGGTACTTGAGACTGATGACGTGCTTGAACCCCCCCCCCCTCCAGCTCAGCCTGATCATCTCCTGTTACATCTATGTATTTCAAAAGTTCCAGAACTGAAAAATTATCAACATAATCAAAATTCACAGAACCCAAACTGCCAAAGCAACCTGGGCCTACTACTCAGAACCAGCAATCGCAATAGCCCTTAGACTTATATACCACTTCACGGGGCTTCACAGCCCTCTCTAACTGGTTTATAGAGTCAGCATCTTGGCCCCAACAATCTCAGTCCTCAGTTTATCCACTTCAGAAGAATGGAAGCCCGAGTCAACCTTGAGCTGGTGAGAATCGAACTATAGCCAGAAGCCAGCAGAAGTAGACTGCAGTACTGTATTCTAACCACTGTGCCACCAAGGCTCATAATATAATAGCTGGAATATAATAGCTTTAATTGCTTTCTGAAAAGCAAGGGCAGAGACGGGGTGGGGGTCGGTGGGTTTCTCCCTGTATCCCAGGGATAGAAATTCTCTGGCATGGAGGCTGCCACCCTGGATGCTGTCCTGTTCGACTCTCACTTTGCATGGGGATAGGGGGACTCTCACTGGAATAACATAGGGTTGGAAGGAACCTTGAAAGTCTTCTAGAATCTAGTCCAACCTCCTGCCTCTGGCAGGAGAGCCTATACGTGATTATAGAAAAACAACAGAACATAACAACAGAGCTGCAAGAGACCCCAGAGCTCCTCCAGTCCAATCTCCCCTTTGAGTTCTGTTTTCAACCTGGCTCTGTCTCATCCAGTCTACGTTTAATAAACTGGCTGAGAAGCATTGTGAATATTCTGACAAATCTATCACTTAAATCAGGATATATTTATTAGGTTTACAGCATTTTTTCACAATTTATTAAGGAAGTAACTGATCAAAAACTGAGATTAATTTCCAGGATTTGTTCTTGACAAACCCATGCTGGGTTTTTATTTCTAGTAAATGTTTTTCAGTTGAGGTACACTGTTAATTTTATAATCCGCTGTACCTCAAAATGCAATTTGACAACTTCTGAAGGTGGAAATCTTTTCTGATCATACTTTTCAAACTTGAGGCCTTATTTATGTACACACTCAATTTCTACAGCTGCCTTTCTCAGCCTAGTTGACTCCTGGATCAAGGACAGGGGTTTCCAAATATCTGGGAATTGAAATCCACAAGTCTTAAAGCTGCCTCTGATCTAATATATCATTCCCAGATATCTGCTGTTTAGGATGAAATACATTTCTTGG
This sequence comes from Myanophis thanlyinensis, assembly GCA_017656035.1. Lineage (NCBI taxonomy): Eukaryota > Metazoa > Chordata > Lepidosauria > Squamata > Homalopsidae > Myanophis > Myanophis thanlyinensis. The sequence continues at coordinate 20,617 of JAEANM010003950.1, forward strand.
GGGGAGGGGGGACTTTAGTTTAGCTGCTTGCATTCCAGCTACATCTTGCCAACTTCACTGGTAGACTCCTCCTGCTCCTCTCATTTTGAATATATTCAAAGCTGCCCTTTGATTCTTTTTAGCATTCTTTGCCTACTTAAGCTCATTCTAGGTTTGCAACTGATGCTAAGTTTCCCTAAGCTGTCTGTCTTCTTTCTGTTGCCTTGGAATCTTTTTCATATAGCCCGAGAGCTATATGGGGGCTGCAACAGGTTCTTCTACTGTTTGTAATTCTCCAGTTTGAACTGTGCCCAACTGTGTCTCATCTTCAGCGCCTTTTCCACTTAGGATCTCTTTCCATAGAATTAGAATAGAATAACAGAGTTGAAAAGGACCTTGTAGGTCATCTGGTCCAACTCCCTGCCCAAGCAAAAGACACTACACCATTTCTGGCAGATGGCAGTCCCATCTCTTCTTGAAAGCTTCCAGTGATGTTCTATGTAACATTACTCCTAATCTGATAAAACCCAGTTCTTTTAAGTAGAAAAATATATGAATAAAATGAAGAACTCTGGCATAACCTTGAGAGCCAGTGTGGAGCATCAGAAACCCAGGTTCAAGTCAGCCATAGAAAGCCACTAGATGACTTAACCCAACTTACCTCAGAGGTGACAGTTGTGGGGAAAAGTGGATAGGGTCTCAAGGGAGGAGACACATGGACCACCTGATTGAAAATCTGGAAAATAGCATGAATACATCAATAAATAATTTCATCCTAAAGCTGCTGCTGCTTAGTTCTTTTTTTTTTTTTAATTTATTAAATTTGTATCCTGTCCACCGCACTACTTAGCAATGCTGATCAGTCATTGTCTTTTTTTAAAAATAATTTTATTTATTTTTTTAAACACACAAACAAAACAAAAAACAAGAACAAAACATA
>JAEANM010003951.1:0-15080 GCA_017656035.1 Myanophis thanlyinensis
TGCAGATTCAGTCTTCCCAGCCTGGTGCAGGTCTACAATTTTGTTTCTGGTGTCCTTCGACAGCTCTTTGGTCTTCATGATAGTGGAGTTTGGAGTATGACTGTTTGAGGTTGTGGACAGGTATATTTTATATTGATAACAGGTTCAAACAGGTGCCATTGCTACAGGTAACAAGTGCAGGACAGAGGAGCCTCTTAAAGAAGGTGGTACAAGTCTGTGAGAGCCAGACATTTTGCTTGTTTGTAGGTGACTAAATACTTACTTTCCACCATAATTTGCAAATAAATTCATTCCAACTCAGCCAATGAGATTGCCTGGATTTGTTTTCTCATTTTGTTTCTCATAGTTGAGGTCTACCTATGCCAATTACAGGCCTCTCTCATCTTTTTAAGTGGGAGAACTTGCACAATTGGTGGCTAAATACCTTTTTGCCCCACTGTATCTAAATGCCACCAGGCTGGAGAGAATGTATCTCACTCTTCCTCACACGTCCCCCTCTTTTTTAGAAAGGATAAAATGTGGCCCAGGTGATATAATAGTTGGCTTCATAATTCACTAAATAACCATTTCCACAAAGTACTCATGATAGATTCTACATCAGTTTATAGAGTAATAATATCAAGAGGAATACCACAAGGCTCCAGATGTTCAAACTTTTTATTAATAACCTGGACCCAGATGATCAGCAAATTTTCAGATGGCCCAAATTAGAAGGGGTTCACAATTTAGAAGAGGAGGAGATATAAAACCTAGTCAGAGTTGAACAATTGGCCAAAACAAACAAGACAAAATTTAATTGGGAAATTTGTGAAATCCTAAAGCTAGGGAGTGAAAAGAAAAGGTATAAGTATAGGATGGGGAGCACCTGGCTTGGTAGTAGTATATTTGAAAAATATTTGGGTGTTCCATAGAAGATTGTAACTTGAACATGAGCCAATAGTTGTAAGGTTGTGAGAGAGCATATGCTATTTTGGGATATATTAACACAGAGTCCAGAAGCAGAGCATAGAGCACAGGAAGAAATTGTCCCAATCTTCTCTGCTCTGCTTTGCTTAGATAACATTGGAATAGCATGTTGTTCTTGGCACTGCCATCTAAAAAGGACATCAATTAATGAGGGAATTCAGAAAAGGGCAACCAAAATAGTGAGAGGATGGGAAATCAACCTGCAAGGAACTACCTATGTTTGCCTGCAGAAGAGAAGACCAAGGGGAGGTATGACTGTAGATTTCAGATTGTCATACCGAGGAAGAAATAGAATTGTCGCAATTGACCTGGGGGCAACAACCGGAACCAATGGTTTGAACCACACAGATTCAGGCTATTATATTAGGAGAAGTTTCCTGTCAGTAAAAGCAGTCGGCCAGCAGAACAGCTCATTTTGTGGACCGGTATATTCTCCTTTACAGAAGCAGTTGAGCAACCCTTTATACAAAGTGCTTCAGCAGTAAGGCGGAATAAAATAACCTCTGAAGTCCTTTCCAATTCTATCATTCAAACTTTCAGATTATAGGACAGGAACTGCTGTATTTGCTCTGGGCTAAAATTTGTGTTAGAGCAGGCCAGAAAATCGCCTAGATTTCTCTGACGTTTTCAATCTATGGGATAGAATGTATTTCTGAATTGCTTGAATTATCGGGGGGTGGGGTGGGTGGAAGTCAGTGAGTTCCAACTCTGACCCCCCCCCCACTGCCCCATAGAGCAATTGAATGGGATTTCACACAAAGATACACTTTTCTCCTACGTACTTATATAGTATTTTCATGAAAATTCTCAGCAGAGATATCTAAAAAACTGAGGCATGGTATAATATTTACTATTCCCTTTCAGCAGCGTAAGGGGCACTTTGGGAATTATCACCATTCTTGAAAGTCCAAATAATGCCTGTCAAGCAAAATATTTTTACCCCACCTTCACCTGATTTACCATCTGTACACTCTTCTGAAAAAGGATTTGTCCTATTAAAAATCCACAGGTAACATCTAGAACAGGCTACTGCTCTTGAAATAGCTAAGAAGTTTCATTCAGTCCATTTAGTTGTGAACAGTTACTGCCTTCAAAATCCATGTTTTGCAAGTCCTAAAGTAGCTAAAAATTTAATTCCATGATGAAAATCTAGGTTCTAGTGGTTACTTTTAAAATCTTAGTAGGACTATGCAGAGATTATGGCTTTGAAAGGTGACTTGGAATGTGTGTGGGTAGGCCAATCAGCATTTCCTTAAATGAAAAGTATATTTTCCTGGGATTATATGTCTGCCATTGTGTGTGCCCATGGAAAGAGACAGTTTCTTTAAGTAGCTGCTGACAGGTGCAATGTGTATTCCAAATCACCTTTTCTCCTTTAAATTAGCACAGCTCTAAGTTCTTTATTATGTGGAACCATGACATTATCCATTCTCCTTTCCACCACATCATCTTGTCTGGGCATCTATTTGCTTTATGAATCACATCAAATATATTGAAATTATGTTTTCGTTGGCTGAAATTAGAGTGGCATCACCAAGAACAGATTTTCTCTAACAGCAGAAAGGGTAGGCTAAAAATGGGGTCTATTTTAATCATAATCACTGACCAGTTAACAACTGGAAAACATCAGACAAGATCTTGATTCCGAAGGGTAAATGCAGTTGTTGCTTTTCATCCTCTTTCTCATTTGCCATTCATTTGCCTGCCTAATTTCCTCTTCTACTGTATATTATATGGCCAAACTAAAATTCTACTTGCTTCAGAAGTCAAGGCAGGTCCACCATTTACAGGTTGTTCTGCTATATTTAACAGAACAGTTAAGATTATCCAGTTGCTGTTTGATGTCCTTCATCTGGAAGCTCTGCCCATACAGTCACCAAGGATTCCTGAAATGTCTGAGTGCAGTTCTGCACAACACTTTCTACTTCATTCCCTCCCTTATCCTCTAACAAAGAGCCATGAATAATATGCATGATTTCTCTAGCAGATTAAAGCTGCCCTCATCTGCATAACAACCACCCAGTGATTAGTAGATGTTGCATCAAGATTATGCTCCTACCCAAAGTCTCCTATCTTCCTATGTGAGCTGTTGCAGTTTAATAATAAATGTAGGATTAATTCAGCCCAAACAGTATAGGAAGGTTTTATTATTCCTATTACTTCAACAAGAAAGCCACCTATCTCCAAAAGACACCTGCATATGAAATATTTTGATGGACACTAGTCTGCCAAATACAGTAGGAATTGTCCAATACCATATGTAAAATTACTATTGTCCGCGAGTACAGATATTCACTTATGGTATATGGTTTAATAGTTTAAATTAAACATATCCAAAAGGTGCTTTTCCAAGAGGCACCTGGAGTTTCAACAAAGTCCAGTGGCCTTTTGAAAAAGCATCTTTGGGACAACCATGACGTGGGTGACTGCGAATCTCCATAAACATTTAAACAAAACACGGTTTGTTTAATGAACCACAGCTGAAGGAGTGGGAGAATATACACCGTACTAAACAGCTCCCATTGTGGTTTAGTGAAATAGGTGAAGCACCAACTGTGTAGCATATGGAAGAGCACATCAAGTATCTAGGAGGCCAACAGAGTGTTTTCCTGCTGTTGGAAGACTAGGAAAAGCTGTAAAAGCTTCTATTAGGGGAGATTCTACCCAAAGCCACCTCAGTTTTCATGAAGTTTGGGTTTTGAGATCCTTCACTTATTTCCCAACTACTTCTGTTTAATGTAGAACAAATTTCATCTAACACTTCAGTCAGAATTAGGATTTGGATGTGAGTTCAGCTAAGTGATTTCCTACAGTAGTGATTTAAAAGTTTGCAAACTTTTGCAAGTTCAATATTTCTACATAATATGACCTGAAGCAATGGTTCTCAACCATTTCTTCACCATGGATCCCCCTTAAATACCTTTTGCGGCCATGAACCATGGCCACAGACCCACAAGACTTAACTAAAGTTTTAAATCATAACATTTCTTCAAACCTTCGCAGATCCCGTGATGATATCATGCCTCCCAGGGGTCCACAGACCACAGGTTGAGAGCTGCTGAGCTAAAGGATAATCTGTTTTCCACACAATTCCCAAAACTAGATAAAGACAACCCAATTAAACAAATGAGTCAAAAGGATTGTACTTATTCATTTCTGGATAAATTTTTATATTTGTCACAGCCATAAGATGGCCTAATAGCAGGGGAAATTATGAGGAGATGGTCTTTTTTCCCCTAAAAATAATGTCCCTGTAATTTGGTCTCAACTGGTAGACACCCAAATTATACTATTGCTAATATATAAAAAGGCAAACTCTAAATACATGTTTTCTGCATCATTCTCATTGCATCACCCTCAAATAAAATCCTCAAATGCCTTAAAGCTAAGCTAGCTCTGTTAAAAAGGAGTGTAGAAAGAATTATCTCTAGAGCTATCAACAAAGCCCAGGGTTTGGCAGTAACTCAATCCCTGAATAAAATGGCAGGTTCTTTTAGGAAAATGAGACCATGTTTTCTAAAAAGCCCGCAAAATGTGTATATTTTTGACAGCTGTCCTGTGTCAAGTTCTAAGTTCTGACTGGCAGACTGAACTAGCCATACAATACTAAAAAGCATTTGGCAAGATCTGCAAATAAGTCTTCTATTGTGCTTGTAATTACTTCAAAAGTACCAGTTTGTTTTCTGCTTGAATAATTTGCAAAAAAAAAAAAAAAGATAGCAAAACATTACAACAGTAAATGTTCTATGCATTACAGGGATAAAGTAGTTATAATGCAGATGACAAAGTGTTGGGACTTTTCTTGGAGCCATGCTTACAGAATATAGAATATGGAACTATGTCTTTCCTAGGACATAGTGAAATACAGTTCACTTTGTTCTGGAAAAACATAGTGAACTGAGGACAGTTTTAATAAAAGCAGAGCCAGTGACCATGGTGGAGCGAAGAGCCAGCAAACAGACTCTGAACAAGAGAAGGACTGGAAATTGCCTACAAGTGCTCCATTCAATTCTTCCTCATGTGGAGATTGCAAGACAGGGGTCTCTGGTGGTTTTAATGCTCTGAGAAAGGAAGGAATAACCATCTTGCTCAAACTGCATCTGGTTATCTTACAAAGGACACACATTTCTTTTTTAATAATTTTAGGGAATTGTTAACTGCTTTGCAGCTGTTAGGAACCTTTGGTTCAACAAGTTTTACAATGCCAGATGAGTTTCCTTCAAATCTTAGTGAAATAAGTTTTAAATACAAGTTTAAAGACTTGTGTGGCTGTTTAGTGCAGTGTTTCTCAACCTTGGCAACTTTAAGATATTTGGACTTCAGCTCCCAGAATTCCCCAGCCAGTTTTGCTTAGCTGGCTGGGGAATTCTGGGAGTTGAAGTCCAAACATCTTAAAGTCTCCAAGGTTGAGAAACACTGGTTTAGTGAACAATTTTAAAAGAATCAATGGTCACACCTCCTTGATGAGACCTCTGTAAAGCTAGAACTGCCAAAGAAGAAACATATTTAAGGGTTTTTTTTTGTAAACTTAGTCCAATTAAAAGCTCAGAACATTCTTGTTCCTTCTTTTGCCTATCAAAAATTTTTAGCCCACCAAAGAATTTCATGCACCAATCAATTATCCATTTAACTTTGTCTAGTATTTTTCCTTCTACCTAATGAGTATAGATTAGAGTTATTGATTGATTGACAGTTCCTCTATGAATTTATGTACCCAGATAATCACAACAGGGATATCTCACCAATCAATTACCTCTGTGGTGGCAAATATGTTTTAGACATGATACTTTAACACTAGTGGTGGGGGTAAAAGGAACAGGTGCCACTCAGGGAATGTAAATAATGGCAGATAACCATTTGAAATGTTAATCTCCTCCAAGGAACACTGTTTGGAACCAGATGAGGTTTTGTATTAAAAGGGAACAAAAAAACTTTAAAAGGTTGAGAGAACAAAGAGCCAAATACAGAATTTGCCAAATAAAAAAACTGTTTAATTTGATGGTTTGATAAAGCAAACTCTGAGAGTTTTAGAGAGAATGAATTAAACAGAATATTAAGTCACATCTGCAAAATCCAGAAAAACAAATAGCTTTGATTGTCCGAAATATTGAAAAATAACTATGCAATCACAGAATCAGTTTCCAAATTCTCCTTTGGAAAAGGACTACATAGAGAAGTGGTATTCCAGTAATAATACTGTAAATCTAAATATACTGGCTTCACATATGTCTATATGAGAAGAGGCATTTACAAATTTTGCACACTTATTAAATCTTAAGAAACAGCACAATTGGATTTGATCTTTAAAAACAAGTTGGCAGTATACATGAATTCTGTCAAGTCTCCTCTGCAATGTCTTTCAGTAAAGAAAACAAATAGAGCACTCTCAAAGGCAACAATTAAAAATGATTAATGCAAGATATTCTCCTTCTCTTATGCTGGAATATCGTTCTAATGCTTTACAATTTTAGAGCACAGTAAGTTTCCCCAATGATCTAATTACTATCACTGGAAAATGTAGACATTATAAAATGAATTCCAGGATTCAGCATAACTACTCTAGTTTTAGACAAAAATCATTGGAGGTGACATCAGCAATCCCTACAAACTACAGAGTAAACCATATACACCCTGAACTTGGCTGTTTTCTCACAGATGTTTCGTTACACAAACTAGTACTAATGATGTTACCTAGTTTGTGTAATGAAACATCTGCCAAAAAAAATAATAAATCTCAGAGTGCACCAAGGAGCTCTAATTTTAACCCTGAGTTACAAACATTCTCCTTTATTGGTAAACCATATACAATCACAATGGGAGCCACTTTGGGTATGGATGAGTAAAACTACTGTATAGGACAGATATAAAAAAGCACTAAATGGAAACAGGCACCTTGTCTTAGCCAAATCTGCAGGAAATTCTCTTCCAATTCTAGAAATCAAATTTGCTCTTACCATAAGAAGTGTTATCTATACTACCAGGCAACATTGACTAGAAGCTTTTACAGTAGCTGTCTTCCAATTCTCAACAACCCTGCATGATAACATAGAAAGACGAGTATTGAATGCAACTAAAGATCCTCTTACAAAGAGACACTTACATATACATTGGATCAACAGCTCAATAAAGTGTTTTCCATGTTGCAAAGTAGGAAGATGAGAGGGTGCCAGCAATCCATACAGATTCAATTTTGGAACAGCAATACACTCTCAAAATTCTTGCATGGCCAGATGGCTATTGAAGCATCAAATTAGATTTAGAACTTGGGAGCCCAAAGAATGACAGCTTTCTATCTGCAGCAGTGTTCTGTCCCCAGAGCCAGGACAAACAGTGATGCGCTCTCAAAAGGTGTCTGTCTGTCTGTCTGTCTGTCTGTCTGTCTGTCTGTCTGTCTGTCTGTCTGTGTGATCCTAGCCAAAGTTCTAATAAGCTGCTCTATGAAGCTGCCTTTAATAAAATTACTTTCCAATAACTTACAGCCTTCTCTCTTTATCATGGAACACATAATTAAAAGAATTTTCTAAAAAGTTATCTCACCATATGCTAGCTAGAAATGAGGCAGAAATATGATTAAAGGGGCTCGTAAGCCTGCCTTGCATGCAATCAGTCCAAAAAGCCAATCCCTGAACTTACACAGCCGTTCTTTTATCACAGGTAACAAAGGCACAAACACTTGAAAAGAGACACAGCAAAGTCACCCAAAATAAAGTCCTGGCTACCTGAGATTAGTTATCACTGTATATGTTTTACCCACGCATGTATAAGGTCGTTTTTAAAATGTGTACAAAAAGAGCAAATTACCTGGACAAATCCACCTTCCCTAGAGAGTGGTTTTCATAAAAATCCATTAGTGTGTTTTTTTTCCTTCAATAAGGCATTAGGAAGTGGCTCTTTGATATCCACGGAATAAGCCTGCACATCAGGGCCTACTGGAACCTCAGTCTCAAAAGCTCAGCAAAATCTTAAATCAACAGCATTCAAAGCAATTAACACAAAAGTAATGATGCCCCAGTTAAGGCAGTTCTCTCATTGCCCAGCCCTTGTCTTCATCTTCAAAGGAGGAGGAAAAAAATATGTACAGCCCTTCATTAAGTTTCTGCGCTAGATAAATCAGTCAAAGGGACAGCCCTGGGCAAGGCGAAGGCTTACACTGAAGTCACCACCTCCGTGGACATTACATTTTTCCCCCTCCTTTTTGGAAGGTGGGGACCTTAAGCTCCTCCTGAGACACAAGTGATTATTCATCACACTCAACATTTAAAGAAGCAGTGGTGGAGAAGATGAGGGAGGGGAAGAGAGAGAGAGAGATGACAAACCACTCTGCATGGGTGTCAAGTTTCAAAGGCAAACTTTTCTCAGTCACGACTTCAAGTGGAAAGAGCCAGTCAAAATCCAAAAAAGCAACTAGACTGCTTTTGGTCACGTCAATCCAGAATATTAGAAGGCAGAGAATCAAAAGAAAATGCCACTTAATTCCAAGACACCCTGCTGTCTCTTCTGCCTTGGGGACGCTGTCCCAGGCAGGGCTTTCAAAGGCAGGGCTGAATTTGTTTGCAAATTCAATCCGGATCTAGCCAAAATTGAACACCTGTTTCCCCCATTGGGTTCCATTAAAGACCTTGACGCTCTCTCTTCCTTGTTGAGTCTCAAGACGGACTGAAGTGTTTATCCTTAACGGGATTATTTCTTAACAGTGACCAGGTGGAGGAACATCAACAGAAACATACACTTGTTCAGCCGCCAATCTCTTACACGCGCGACCCTGCCAGGCAGGACTTGCTCCCTGAGCAAAGTGGCGCGGACTCTCGGCTTCAAATTTCAGTCGCTCTACGTTCCAACTCCTCCGACAGGCGCCCTCCAGTAGGATCTCAATTCTGCTAAAGTTACACGGCGGTTATGTATTATGGGACTTGTTGTCCGGCGTGGAGGGAAGACCCTAGTTAAGCGGACGCCCATTCCACAGAAAGCAACACAACTCGATTTCTGGGAAACGAGCCGCGAAGGACTCGATGCACCGCCACCCGCCACTGGAAATATTTGGGAGAGGCAAACGTGCGGGTGTAGGTTGTGTAAAAATGGAGCTGGGGCACGAAGTCGTAGAGGCGGCAGGTGTCGCAAGCAAACGGAACCCACGCAGCCTTGATTTCACCTCCACACGGACGGCTAGATTAGGGTCGCGTTGGGATCATGTCGGGAATCCAATCCTGTTCGCCTGCAATTGCACACACTTACTCCGGATCGACTGCCTCTTTTATACCGCGGAACTAGCTTCAAATAGCTTCCCTTAGGTTCAATCTTAAACCGATCAACCAAGATCCGTTGCGAAGTCTTACGACGGGGCGAGAGGGACCCGGAGCGGCTGCTTGGGTCCCCCAACCCAACCCAACCCAACCCAACCCTCAAACGACTCCGCGATCGCTTCGCCCCCTCCACCATTAGTATCAGCAATAACCGCCTGGGGTGGAAAAAGTGACAAAAATCCCAGGGGAGGAGGGGGCGGAGTGTGGGTTAGGGGTAGGCACACCGGTCGAACCTGCCCAGACTCACCCCCTTTTTCCTCTCCTTCCAGTCTACCCAGCTCGATCACTTACTTGTCGTATTCTTGTGTCATGTCTGGCAGTCAGTGGGTGGCAGAACTGGCCCGGCTGGTTGGGACGGGAACTTGCTGCGGCCCAGGCGAGTTAGGGAGGGGATGAGGAAGAGCAAAGAAGAGGAGCGCAAGGAAGATCGCACGCAGATCGCCGCACAAACGGGTTTTGTCGGCTTTTCTCGCTCGCTCAGGTGGCTCCCGGGAGTCGCAGGTGGATTCGCGACTGCGCCCCGCTTCCCATTGGCTGGAGCCGAGAGGCTGGTGCTGGGTGGGATGGAACCGCAGCGGAGCCACGCCCCGGCGGCCCGCCCGATTGGAGGATTAAGAGCCAAGAGGGCGGGGCCGAGCGAGGTGGCCGCGTTCTAAATGGAACTTCGGGGTTTGATCTGTATTCCTCGGCTGCGCTGCGCCGGCGGCGGATCGCATCGGATCCCGCCGAGGTTCTGTCTAACGGAGCGGTGTTGTGGCGCAGCTTGTCCCCTCCCCTCCCCGCGGAGTTGAGAGTTGGTTGCGTTGTTGAAAATCCTGGCTGTGGTTGAGAGACGCAAGATCGGAATGAGGATTTAAAGCGTGTCTTAAAGTGTGTCACTGACGGCGATTCCGATGGGCGGGGGTGGGGATTGCTTGCGTCCGCGTGTTTGTTTCACTTGCCGGAACTAAATCCGCCCCGGTTCCCCGATTTCACTTTTATGTAGAATGCGGACGCGATTCATTTATAGTTAAAAGTCTACTTGCTGCCTTTCCGAGAAGAGCCTCGTCTTTGAAACGCGGCTCAGATATCTCGAAGAAGGCAGTCTATAAAGCTATAGCCTGGGTATTATTTTTATTTATTTTTTTATTTTTACACGATAATGGAAGCCGATAATGCGACGCAAAATAAACACCAACCAGAAAGATGCATATCCGGCAATGGAGCTTTTAGGCAAATAGTTGACTAATTCCCCTCACCAAAAATACACCTGATGGTAGATGTGTGTCTACCAAAGTGTTCCAGAACGGAGATGGTGCTATATAGTCTTTTCAATTCCAATTTTCTGAGGACTGGGACTAGGCTTTATGTGAGATGATCTTGGAAGGCAGGTTCTCCGGTAGACACCCTGTAAACAAAATGCTTCATCATACCTATTTCTATCTTAACCTCCCAGTAAAATGGCTTGGATAAAGTGACTTACTTGCCTATGGCAAATATCTTGATGGGTTTTGAATTCAGATATTTCTTTTAGCTCTACATTTCCTAGTACTGTAATATGATATTGAATTCTGGGTAAAATCAGACGTTAATGAAGGATGAAAATTATCACCAAAACATTAAACGTCACCTCCCTTTGAAAAGATAATTGGACATTTTCTTTCTGTTTCATTGCTTGTGTATTGACATACTAGAGCAAGGGTATCAAACTCAAGGCCCACTTGGGTGCTTAGATCTGGCCCACGGGGCCGTCCTGGAAACAGCAAAAGACTGGCCAGCAGTGCCTCTGCCCAGAGAAAATGGACCTTGGGAGGGCCATACTTGGCCCCCTTGAGCTCCATTTTTGCTGACAGAGGGCTAGCAAAACAAACTAAAAACAAAAGGAAAGGAGAAATGTTCCCCCTTTTGCATTTGAGCACCCAAGAAGGGACAAGAAAGGAGAAAGGGAAAGAGGAAAGACAAAGAAAAAGAAGGAAAGATGGGAAGAGAGCAAGGAAGGAAAAATAAAGAGGTGAAGGAAGAAGAGAGAATGAAGAGGCAAGGAAAAAAAGAAAAGGAAGGAAGAAGATTATTATGAGAGGGAGGGAGGGTCTGAGGGAAGTCCTGCCTTAGCACTTGGTCACCGCAGGTGCCCCCGACATAAGTGATGAGGTGGCCACACATACACTGGCCACACACCACGAGGTCAAATACAACCCTGATGTGGCCCTCAATGAAATTGACTTTGACACCCCTGTACTTGAGTCTTGTATATCAATTTTTCCGTAAGTTAGAGTTATATTAGCAAGCCTCCATAACTACATGTTTAAAATTTGTAAATTTACATTGACGGAGGAGACATTTAATATTCAAATGACATATAAAGCACAATTCAAATGTTTAATAATAAAATCAGCAAATGTTACACGGTAGAACGGTAATAATGGAGAACGGTAATAATGGAGGAATCAAATAGGAGTTTGAAGGGAAATTGTGCAACATTCCAAAATGGCATAGGGGGGATTAGATTGCGTAACAGAAATTGAGAGTGGAAACAAGACAAAATATAAAAAAGTGAATTGGTCATTTGGAGATCCCAGAATGAATGAAAGTTTTAGTAATTAATTTTGAGAGAAATATATACTTGTTTTGATTATAAGATGTAAATATAAGTCCATCCATGTATAGACATGGCAAAGGAATGAATAGAATTCTAGGAACATGGTTTATTCATTTGTTTACAATGAAAGATTGAATTAGTGAAGGCTACAATGATGGTGAGAGAGTCTAAATGTGGCAAAGATAATTTATTGCTAATGTCAAGAGAGGATTTCAGAAAACAAAAATGTACATGGAAGAAAAACAAAAGACATTAGCATAAAAAATAGAACTGAGGAAAGAGAAAATTTGAATTCTATATGAAAAAAAATCATTACAAGACAGGTGACTTTCCACAGAATGAATGGGATACATGGAAATTTGGAGGTATTTGAGCCAGAATGAAAAGTACATCACAGACTGCATAAAAGTGTGAAAAGCTACAGGTAAGTTCTCAACTTATGACCATAATTAGGACCAAAATTTCAGTTGTATATCAGCACAGTTGTGAAGGGAATCATCATGTGACCAGACCTGGTTTTACATCCAGTTCTACTGCTGTTGTTAAGCAAAAAAAAATTTTTTTCCTTAATTTTGGCTTGTCAGAAGCCCGCTAAGAATGTCACAGATCACAATCAAGTGATCCCGGCATGCCGCAATCATGAAAAATCTGAGCTGGTTGCCAAGTGCCCAGATTGTGAACATACGACTGCAAGGGGAGGTGCAACAATCTTTACTTCAAGGAAATGCCGTAAGTTATTTTTTTCCAAGGCTGTCATAACTTCAAGCTGTCATTAAACGAATGGTCATAAATCCAGGACTACTTGCACATTAAGAGGAAGTATGGGGAAAAAATTGCTTAAAGGAATGATGAAGTGAAAGTAGTTACGGAGGAGAAAAAATGCACAGAAATGAGGGCAAAACAAAGATGCTGTCTGATGACGGGAAAGAGAAAAAGATGATTACAAAGAATGTAATAAAACAAGGAACTCTGAAAGTTCAGAGAAGCAAAAAAAATAAAAAAAAAATACCCAGAAATGAAGAATGATTTTGACTGCTTATCTTAATAAAAGGTTTATTAAATACATGAATGTTAAAATAGCCAAATGCTAGTCAAAAGATAATGGATAGCAACTAAAATGGCTGCGTGGAGGAATCTGTGTCTGTCCACTGTATTACATAGAAGTGAGGATTGGGTGTGTCAAGAAAAAAATAAAAATAAGTGGAATGAAGTGGGATTGTTAAAATGTGGGTGTGGTGAAACGAGGAGAAACAAGGAAAAATGAGGGAGATGAATTAACATGGATTGAATTCACGGTGGCCAAGTCGGGGTGGTGAAACCATTGGTGTGATTTGGTTAAATTGAGAAAAAGAGCATTGGATTTCCAATCTTTCAAATGAAAGAAGAATTAATGGGAGAGGAGCAAGGAATGAAAATCAAGATTGATGGAGTTTGTGAGTTGGTTGAAAGGATAGAAGTCTACAGCATAAAAATCAATCTACAGTATGAACTGTACAAATGATGTCCGGAAAAAAGGAGATGCGAAGTGGTACAGCGTGTGATGGGTAAGGATGAGTAAGTATTGAGGGTGTTCACAGTGGAGGAAGAATTGAAAAATCTACACAGTCAGTCATGGCTGTTTAATCAAACCTTTGATCACAGTCGTCATCTTGGCTTTTTGCACTCTTCCTGGGAACACCTTGAGAGAAAAAGAGAGAGAAAGAGATGGGGGGGGGGAGAGAGAGTTGCTTAAATTAACATTTTGGTTTATTTGGTTCACACAAATACGTGTATGCGTTTTATATACTGTATGTATGTCAATTCTGAGTCTTGGACAAACTTTTTGTAATCAACTGTAGATCCCTCCCCACCCACCCACCCTGAATTTTCATAAACTCATCATTTTATTGGGTACATAAAATGCTTTGTCCTTAAAGAGTTCAGAGTGATCCATTATTTTACCCTCCTAACAACTATGGGAAGTAGGATGGGCTGCAAGAGAATGATTAGTCCAAATCATCCAGTGAGATGTTTTGTGATGGTGGGAGGACTTGAACCCAATCCCCCCAGTCCAACTCTTTAGCCGCCCCATTAGCTCTTTGTGGTCTTTATCAGTGGTGTGTTTCTCACTCATAAAAGAAAAATAATGTTGTCTCTTATAGTAATAGGTGGCCATCCGATTAAAAATTGAAACAACACTCTAGAAAAATTCAATGGCAAACCACTCCCATATTATTATCTAACAAAATGATTCTTAAATGCTACATTAACTTTAGACTTCTCATACCATAACTGTCTCGCCCAAATATCAATTTATGACCTTCTCATTCCAATTGCCTTTTTTTTTTTTTTTAAAGTTACCCACTTTTTCATCAAGGAAATATGAACCAAGTCACCCCTGGGGCAGAGAGGAGGAGAAGAAAAATACTATAAAGAAGAGGGAAGATAGACAAACTGGGTTAAATTATCCTCTCGTGAAGAAGTACAAATCTGGGAAAGTACTTAGATGGCTGTTTCTACACTTCCTTTTCATATCTCCCTCTACTCCTGAACGTGTGGCTCTAAATTTGTTTGAATTACAGTCAGAAGAAAGCCGCACTCCCACGTGAACCAGGCTGATTCATCAACGACTCCATTCACAGAGCTGCTTTCAGTGAAGTAACACCCTTTTGTTGCACAGACTGGGTGACTGCAACACATTTGACTAATGGGCCAAGCAGAAGTAAACGGCTTGTAACATTGCTGTAATTGCACTGGAATTGAGAAAAGCTGTTTACAGCCCTGGTTTTAAGTCTTTAAATTCCTACTGGTCACTTTCTGTAAAAAACGTGGAGTCCCATAGTGAGGGAACCAATTCCCCCACTCCCAGCCATTTATTAAAATTGTTTATGGGTTAGGAGATTGAATTCTACATGACTTATCTTGTGTCCCACATAGTTTACTTTGGAGATTCACCAATAAAAAAACATGCTGCCAGTTGAGAACTATTGTTTCACGGCACGAGGCTGCCCTAAAGACATGATTGCAATTGCATTGTAGATTAGAAACTCCAGCATTCACAGATTAGGCTGGTCCTTTCTAACTCATCAATACATGAAGAACACTCCCAAGGAAAGTGAAACAGTCGTGATAGCAGCCGACTTTTATTTTATTATTGTAATAGATTGGGCGATGAGCCATCACATGGTTTTATATCAGCAAATCAAACAGTCTAACCATTTCAAAATGTACCACTTTTGTGGTGCATCCTTTTTTCG
>JAEANM010003952.1:0-21533 GCA_017656035.1 Myanophis thanlyinensis
ATAATAATAATGACTGAGGTACTATATATGAGTTAATATTATCCGATGAGTGTTTCACCTGCCACTCTCATGCTACATGTGATTCATATCTTTCACAATAGTGTTGATGATGAATTTGTATCATTTTAAGCAGCTGTAACAAAATAACATAAACCATTTATTTTGCTACACTGATACTATAATTTTTCCGCTTATTGTATATAGAATACAATCTTTTAAACTAACTACCATAGTTAGTTATAAAAAACTTTAAAAAGTCACTAAAGGTATTATATTCTTGTATAAAGAAAAGTTTATTTCATTTTTCTCTAAGCAGTTCTTAACAACTGTGAAGTCTGCATTAAGATTAATGGCATGCATAGCATTTAAAATTTTTATCCATTTTTGTGATCATTTACATTTGGATTGCAAGTTCTGTATTACTGGTAACTTCATTCTGAAGCAAGAGTTGTATTCTATTAAATTTTAATATACTGCAGTCTTACAGGTATTTTTGTTGCATCAAGATTATTTCGATAGCATACCTATAAGTGTTGGTGTCCATTCTTCATCCGATTCAGAGGATTCATTTGTAGTTTTTAAGGGCTGCCGTGCATAATACATAAATGCTGGTTTAGGAGTAGGAAGACCTAATAAAAATATTAGTTATCACTTATATGAGAATGTCTAATGATGCATTATCTTTTTGTTACTGATCCCATAAATGTTTTTCTGTTCTGCTGAGGCCAATGTAAGGCATAATCACAAACATAGTGCTAACTGAAAATAGGGGATTTTTCTCATTCTGGGCAACATCTGCCCATTTAAAATGCATGTAAAAGTAACAGAACTAGCATAACCCCAAACCTAATCAGATTAGATTAACCTTTTATGCAACACAGGACTATTCCTTTGTGCATTAAATATTATATTGGCATATTTCACTATTACTTCAAGGTTTGAAAATGCTATTGTGCTATATATAGTATGGATCAATCCACGGATTTACTGAAGGCAATTCATTGTATCCAAACTTGGAAGAAATTTGTGTTCCTGCTTCCTAGGGATAATTTCATTTGCTTTACTCATGGGCCACTTATTAAATTTTAATTAATATTATTTGCTTGTTGTGGTTTAGGATGTTGCGTGCATCCTATACCATAAACATAATTATAGATTATGTCATTCAGATGAAACTTTAACTTGTAATGTATTAAATGGAATGGCTTTGCTGAAGTTAGGACTACAATTAAGGATGGGAACATATTTCAGCATCAGTGACTTATTTCTCCGTAAATATTTGATTTTAACATATATATAAATGAATTATTTGACATTTCTCCTTTTGCATGGTTTCAAAACATGGGTAAACAATTATTCAATAATTAGTATTCTGCTCACCTAATTGAATCATAATGTCATAATTATGTTTCATGTTCTTATAACGTAATTTTTCCCATTCTCCCATTTCAGCCCACTGCTCTTTAGAAAAATAGATGGAGAGGTCTTTAAACTTATCTTCAACCTAGTACAGAAGAGAGGAAAATTATAGTATTATGTTTACATTCTCTGCTTAAAACAAACACTAAAAGTTAGGTTACAATTTATCACCATTTTTAATACATTTTAATTTACATTTAACAACACAGAACTAATAATCATTGGCTCTGACACAAAAGATTGGGGATTGCTCTTAAAAGACTATAGATATGAAGGACACTGGTAGGTGACTCTCTCTCTCAGACTAATTCACCTCATAGGATTGTTGTTGTGGGGAAAATAGGAGGAGTACTGTTCATTGCCTTGAGTAAGTTATAGTAATAATAAATGTGGAGTGTAAATAATCAGATATACAAATTAATAGATGTTATTAAGAATCCATGTAATCATGTTTTTTCCAGCAATCTACATCCAATGTGTTCAATCTGAAAATTCCTTCTAGTAATATACAATAAAAATGTATATAATTTTAAATGCTAGTCCTTTATATTTACTGAGGATTTGACTTTTTTTAAAAGTCAGTTAATAAATTGAATGTATACTACATTAGTATTAAATCTGAAGATTATAACTAATACTGCATATAAAATAATTGCTCGTTAAAATTTTATAATTAGTTTGCTGAATCAATTCATTACATTTGAGATCAATAAAAGCTTTAATTGGTCAACATTCCCAAGTACCACAATGGATTAATTTCTCTTCAAAGATAAATTAAAATGGTCTTAACAATAAGGCAATAACCATTGCTTATTACTCTATAATTCTTTGAATTCAGAATAAACCCCAATAGGATTGGTGGGATTTTCTCTGAGATTTAAACAGAATTAAATTTATTGTAAAGAAGCATTTTGTGTTTTATTTGGAATCCATGAATCAAAACTTCAGATTGGTTATCTGAATTCATATTTGATTGGACTTCAAAAAAAGTCAACATCTTTAAAAGCAGTAAGCCCTATCAAATGAGCATATCAGTCTGTTTCTTTGGAGTTTTGGAAACGATTGCTTATTATTCCCTCACCTTGGACTTTTGTCCACTTTTCTTATTAGCCTGCTTTTTGCTCCTGTCTCCAGAATTTTTTTTCTTGGTACCTTTTTTTACAACACCTGCTTCAATATTTATTGAAACATCAGGTGACCCACTAGTTTCTTTTATTAAGGAGTCTCCTGCCCAAATTCTTGGATTACTCTCCAAGTTCTCTATAGGAACACATCCTTCACTTTCAACTGCTTTTTCTCCTGCAATATCATTTTTATTTGACATTTCTCCCTTTGGCCCTTGGGCTCCTGCCTCACTCGAAGTATCTTTGCTCTGTCCCTGGGATTCAGCCTCCATTTGCCTCAGCCCTTGAACTTCCATCCTAGAGGAGTTTACCTCCTCTATTCCCTCAACCTCAGGTGGCATCTCCTGCCCTGTTTCCTGGGCTTCTTCCCCAATCAGCAATCCCCCCCACTCCCTCTGAGATTCTGTCCCCCTTGGCATCTTTCCTCCAACTTCACCCCAGCTGAATCATCTACGGGTTCAAATCATCGGGCTTTGTGTTGTTAAGTGCTTTCCCCCATTAAATATTAGATTTCCTTCCCCCGCTTCAGTGTTGGGTTGCCTAGGAGTCAACCTAAAGTTGCTCCTTTCGGCCCCCCCTGCCCCACACGGAGTGAGAAAGACCCTTCCCAGCTCCTTTCCCGCCTTCAAAGAGAAGCCCGCCAAAACGACGCGCAGCCAATCAGCGCGAAGCGCGGGCAGGTTATGCCCAATCATTGAAAAGCGCGGGAAGAAAAAGCCCCGAATTTCGCGTTTGGAAGCTGCGGGGATAAACGGCGTTCGCCTCAGAATAGAAAGAATGAGAAAAAAGCGGGATTTTGCCCTGTAAAGGAACGGAACTGTAATGAGGGATACAGTATATATTTCTAGTCAACGGAAATCCGGGACTGATGTGTATAAATCACAAAGATCGGTCTTCTCCAATCTCATGCCTACCAAATGATTTTCGACTCTCATCATGGCCCATACTAGGGGAAGATGGGAGAATGAAGTTCTGAACACTGGAAGGCATTACACTGGGGACAAGGGCTGTGGGTTTTCAAAATGTGTGTGCATGTACACATGCAACACTATCGCAACCTAGTCCAAAAACTAGAATTCAGACATGCAATGTGAGCTGTTTGCAAAGGTTCTTGTGAAAAAATCCAGAATATCTTTTTTTCCTTCCCTGTTTTGGTGACTGTTTCAAGCATCACTCTGGTTTGGGTTTAATGTATGTTAAATCAGCCAAGCTGTCTATTTAAGTGCCATGAGTCAACACAGCATGTTTTGCAAGGCAGCATTCTCACCTTAAACCAGGTATCTTTAAATTGCTGCATTGCAAAGGGAGTGCATTTCAACACTTGTAACTAACTGCCAAGCCAGGAGAGCCATCAGCCATGTTGACTGGGGTTGGCAAAAGGTGTCATCCTGTTCATCTATGCAGAAGCAGCTTCCAGAATGGTGTTTTTAGCCATTGATTGCATGTTAGCCTAGTATATTACAAGAATTTAATTTGTATGACTAGTTTATTGGGTCATGCAACCATAGAAAATTGGGTTAGGTTGGATAAACCATAGTTAACTGACTTGGTGCATCATAAAATGGCCCCTTGAGTAAGAAAGCTCTTGGACCATCAGTATCGATATTTATCCTGTGGATGCTCAGCAGAAATTTAAAAAAGATTTAAAGAAACCAAAACAGAATGAAGCAAATAATAAAATTAGCTAGAGGCTTGCTTGGCCATGCAAGCCTCTTGATTTCAGAACCTGATTTCAGAATCTTGCTGCAATGCCTTTTCTAGGTAACTTTAAAAGTCCCCAAAATGGACTTTTTGGGAACTGAAATTGCAATAGATTTACACTAATGCAAGACAACCATGTGGGGTCACTGTAGCATCAAGTTGAGCATTCAGGTGGAGAATACAAATAAATGTGGATATTTTTCTTTTTTCCAATTTCATGGCTGGCTTTTTGATTTCCAAATAAATTAACCTCCCTTTTGATGTGTTTTTTAAAACTACTTTTTAGCAATATGGACAAACGAGCAGTGAGAACGCATTTACCCAGCAATTTCAAATTAACAGCCAAGACCACAATCAGGGTACAGCTTATTTGATAGAATTGTATATTTATTAATTGATGTCATTAACTATCACTTAAATTCCTAGGGCCTGGTTGATTGATGAGATGCTTTCAAGATAGTGCTGATTCTGAGCAATTGAGTCATTTTGGATAGTGAGATAGGTGGTATATAAATTTAATAAATAAACTACCAATATAAAGATTTCCAGGATTGTCCTCAGCCTGGTCTGTTATTAGTCTCTCAGTGTGCATTCATTATTGTACTGTAATTTTGAGTCCACTTATTTTCCTGACCATCCATGCTCCCTCACTGGAGGTTTTTAAGAAGAGATTGGAGAATCGCTTGTCTTGGGGCTCCTGCTCGAACAGGGGGTTGGACAAAAGGACCTCCAAAGTCCCTTCCAACTCTTATTCTCCAACACCATGCATTAGCAGTAACAAGCATGCAATTAAAAAAAAACAAACAAATTCAAACTATTCTGGAAATATATATTGGCTATAGCCTTCCAACATAGACCATACCCAAATTATAAGCATAACTTTTTACTATTATTCTTTAAAACGTCTAAAATCACAAAATGTATTATTTTCACTTTAAGAAAATTGTTGCTAAAAGCAACCAATAAATAGGACAACAGTTTTATTTCCAGAGTTCTGAATTCAAATATGACAATAGGAGAAAGCACATCAACCGAGAGAGTTAAAAATGATGCTTTATCAAAATTTCTTCTTTCCACTCCAAGCATAATTGTGCAGTAATGGTGCAGAATATTGCAATACAAGAGCCTATTATTTTCACAGTCTGATAACTTAGATGATTATGTATTTCTGCTTATCTTTCTTCTGCATAGGAAAAGGTAATATGTGTCCTAGAATGACTACAGCATATATAGGATCATTTATTGTTCAGGTAATTGTGTTTTCATAAACCGCTCCACCCCCAAAAAATGTTTCAGCCTGTTTTTTATTAGGGCTTGGGTTTTTATATCATATTTCACTTGGCTATTTAATTAACTCACATTCTGATTTGCAGAATACATTGAATTATAAATTAAATAGGTTGGATTAGCCCAACATGATATGCCCCAAAAGACTCATCAAGGTTAGGAGGTTGCTTAAATGCAGCTGCTACATTTTTAATAGAACAGTGCAAGCATCTGGTGAGCCTGTGCAGTTCATTAGTCTAATGGAGAGACAAGCAACCTGATCACTTTCAGATGTATTGAACTTCATTAAACATTCTTGCCATCCGCTGGGACTGACAGGAAGTTCAAAATATTTGGAAGACACCAAGTTATCTATGCTGCCATACTGATAGAAGGCAAAGGCTGCTTCAAATCAAGCTCGGCTTGGATCTAGTGGACTGCAATGTTACCGATAAAAGAGAATATTTGTAGCTCCAGGTTGAAACAAGGGGTCCTTGGTTCTTGTTATTTATACAGACATTTCATTACCCAAACTAGATAACATCAATACTAGCACTGATGATGTTACTTAATTTGGGGAATGAAACTTCTGCATAAACCAACCAACCTCAGATAGGACCAATGACCAAGCCCCCTGCAATTTTTTTGGCAGCAATACAGAAGTGGGTTTCCACTGCCTTTTTCCTTTTACTTCCCCATCAAACCAACTGCCTTGTGATTCCCATCTGAGTGCTGTGCTAACCAGGCTCAATCCACTTACAGTAAGTTTCCCAGTCCATATACTCACCTTGGTGCTATTACCTGCTGAGATGATGCACCATATAGACGGTGAATTCAGAATGAGTTGTTCAGAACATACTGTACAAAGACAGGCTTTTAAAATACTTGCAAAGAGTACTCTTCTAATCAGATTCACAACTATCTAGTTTATTTTTCATTAAGATATGACAAATATTAGAACTTGTGAACATGAAAACAATACAATCTAAGACTAAGATGCACTAAGACCAGGGAGCTCAGAGGTTGGTGAGTATTTTTTAAAAGATTTTGAAAAGACATGCGAAATGCAATATTGTAGATTCAACTATCCGATGGAAAAGAGAAAGACAATTCAACTACAGACGGAAAAGAGAAAAGCTGCTCCACTTCTACCATTATCTATAGATCAGGTAAGCCTGTGGGTTAAGAAACAGAACACCAATTTAAGTTCGGTGACAACAGCAGCGCAGATGAATTTTCTATCTTTTGGACAATAAAAAAACCGTCACAAATTGCTATATGGTTTACTTTGCCATTTATGAATAAGTTAATATTAACATTGACCTGGCAGCGCATAATCATCGTTAATTTATTTGCTTGCTGGGTTTTGGACCCCATTCACAGCTCCGATGTGGACCGCGTGGCAAATCCCCAAAGTCTTGTTTTGGGAGTATTGTAAATCTCTACAGATTTACAGATGACAACTCCCATCATCCCCAGACAGCATACCCTACTATTAAAAAAAAAAAGAGAAATCGCAGACCCATGCGTCTGAAGGACATTGTTTGGAAGAAGGCTGCCGAATGCACATTTTCCATTCAGCCCCTCCTTGGCATAAATGCGCTGAACAGAAAATTTATTCTCCCGCTTCCTGTTACAGACATAACAACAACTTCTCTAACCCAAGTAGCCAATCAGTTTGGGCCGGTGTCCATTGCAACCAATCCAGACTAGGCAGGGGGCGGGACAAATGGGGGCACAAGAATAGCTGGCTTTTTTAACTAAGCGCAGAAGGCGCGCGAAAAATTAAAGGCTTCGTTCGCCTCGCGCTTCGGGCTGTTGAGTGAGGGGCAGAGTAACTGTCCGAGCACGAGACGAGCAGGGCGGGGAGGGTCGCGCCGCCCCTCCTGCTTCCACCGAAGGCCGTGGCCTGTTTGGGCCGCTGAAGGGGTGAGGTGGGGGGGTCCAAAAAGGAGGGGAAAGAAGTGCTAAGAAAGTGGGAAGAGTCTAAGATAAAATAAGAGGAAGGGGCTTGAGCCGCCTTCGAATTTCTCCCATTTTCTTCCCTTGCCTCTTTCACCTTTTTTTAAATTATTTTTATTTTTTCCAACATACAAAGGGCCATCCACAATAAAACATACATTTTCCACACTTTTAACTTACATATTTATAATTCTTTATACATACATACATACATACATACATATCTTTAAGTTAAACATTTCTCATATAAATTAACACATTGATGTATATCACTCATTCAGTTTGTTTCTTGTCTCTCATTGATATACTTATCACATTTTTCATAAGCAATATCAGTTCTCTTTCTCTCTTTCACCTTTGGGATAGATCCGCACGTGCACCGTTAGTTACAACTTTCTTTTCAGAAATATTCATCTTGCCAAAGCAGTTTATGAGTTTAAAATAAACATAAAAATCCCAGCAGTTCTATGATCTGCCCTGCAGGACAATTGATAATTTCCCTGGAGGTTAGGGAAAACAAGGATTGCGGAGCGGATTTCCGCGACTGGAGAGTGTCTCCTCATAAAAACCACTTGCAGTTGATTTGTGGGTATGCTGACTTGCATGAAATATATAATCCATTTTGCAATGGTGGGGTGCCTAGTGTTGAAGATGTGGGATGCAAAAATATTACAAAGAGTCGTGTAGCAATCTCAAGCCAATTGGTTTTGTGTGGAAATCGCCCAAGGCTGAGATAGCTATTCTTCTGGAAACTGTTAGATATTAATAACTGGACGGAAGAAACAAAATTCTAAAAAGTACAGTATAATTGGTATAGCTCCTGTATAATTTGTTTAAAAATCCTGAAAGTTGTTAAATAGAATTATTGTTTTATTGAGTATCTTTTTAGGCTGCTGCATTTGCACAGAAAACTTTGACAGTCCTTGATGCTTTCTGATCTTGGTTGTTTTCTGGCAGACATTTCATTATCCAAACTAGGTAACTTCATCAGTGCCAGTCTAACATCTCCAAGAAAACAACCAAGCTCAGAATACCAAGAATCCCTCGTTTCAACCCTGTGCTACAAATATTCTCCTTTATTGGTACAGAATATGTTAGAAGAAGTGGTTGAAAACGACTTTTTCATATAAATTGCCAAGAGCGTGTATTCCGAACTTGGAAAAACACCAGCTGCCTTAAGCAGCTTTTTATACTTAGGTTCAACCCCAATTTTCCTATCTGTTACTTTATGTGCTAATAATGATTTACCTTACAGCGTAACTGTAAAAACTGATGAAAAAATAAGAACATTTTGCATTTTGAAGGAACTGTTATTGTTAAATTTATGCATACATAAATTGTTTTCATGGTGATGAGATATTTTCACATCGTTAAATCTGCCAGATTTGATTTATGAATAAAAACTAGCAAAGCAGAACTTTTAATGTTTAGCTAATTTATTTTGGTAGAAATCAGTCTTCCACAATTGTATTTTATAAACCTTGCCAAGAAAACTGCAGGGATTTACCCAGGCAGTTGGCCATTATTGAACAGAAGAAGAAAAATTATATACAGCATGGGTGTCTAACCTTTTGGCTTGCTTAAGTCGCACTGAGTGAAGAGGAATTGTCCTGGACCACATATAAAATATATACAGATAGTCCTCGACTTACAACAATTCATTTAGTGACTGTTCACAATTGCAACGGCATTAAAAAAAGTAACTTATGACCATTTTAAAAATATTTATGACCACTGTAGCATCTCCACGGTCAGGTGATTTACATTCAATTGCTTGACAACTGGTTCATATTTACGTCGATTACAGTGGCCCGAGGGTATGTGATCCCCTTTTGTGACCTGACTAGCAAAGTCAATGGGAAAGCTAGATTCATTTAACAACCGTGTTACTAATTTAACAACTGCAGTGATTTACTTAAGAAATATGGCAAGAAAAGTTGTAAAATGGAGCAAAACTGACTTAACAATAAATTTCTCACTTAGCAACATGAATTTGGGGCTCAGTTGCGGTTGTACGTTGAGGACTGTCTGTAATATGGTTAATATATATATAAATAACAACCCTTTATTTTTTTGTATTTTGTATTATATCTTGTGGGGCTGCTTTATTAGCTGTCCAGGGCTGTGTGCAGCCTGCAAGCCGCAGGTTGGGCACACCTAACTTAGGGAATTGCTAAAAACCAGGAGATGGTGAGCTCTTGTTCTGCATAGGCATAAAAGCTGGCTGGGTAACTTTGTACTGTACCAATTACCAGGAGATGGTGAGTTCTAGTCCTGCCTTAGGCATAAAAGTGCTTGGGCCAGTTACTTTCTCTCAGCCCAACCCACTGCACAGGATTGTTGTTGAGGGGAAAATAGGAGGAGGAAAGAGTATTAGGTATGTTTGCTGCTTTGAGTTACAGTTTTTATAAAAAGAAATCACTAAAGACAGGCTAAAACTAAATCTGGTGAACTTTTCTCAAGGAGAATTAGTATTTTAGAAACTACCAGAGTTTATTCTGTCTTTGCTTCCATCTAGGAGCCACTTCCAGTATGAATCTTCGTGACAAGGGAGAAGGACACGTGCCGTCTGGTTTCCCTTCATCCCATCAGCTGAAGGTACCTCTGTCAGAAGAAAACACCGAGCAAAAATCTGTCAGGGTCAAACGCCGTCGAACGAGAGGGGAGCGCAACTACATCAAATTTGGCAGGAAGGTTACGGGCAGGATTCCAGAACAAAGACCAAACCACAAGGGCCCGAGGAAGATGCTGCCCCCTTTCTGGAGCTCCCAGCTTAGCCACTGTGCTAAATCAACCCCCATCAAAGGGAGCCATCTTGCCAAACCCGTGATCATAACCCAGAACAGACTGACACAACATCTGGGCATCTTTAACAGAGAGGTGAAATCCGCCGATATTGAGAGATTGTTGAGTCCCAAGGCTGCTGAGTACGATACCATGGATGTAACTCCTATCCAGAAAGCCAGTGGAGGGTTGCTGGGGGAAGAGATGCAGTCCTGCAGCTCTCTTGATACAAACCAGAAATCTATTCCCGGAGAGCAAGGGGAATGCCCTTTAAAGGATTTGAACACAGCGCCCGTGGATTCTCATTTTACGCTAACGCCAGCCGCCCCTGTATCAGTCAGAGAACATCGTCCTGTAGCTGTTGTGCAGGAAGTGGATGCAGGCTACGAACCCTCATTGGGGTCTCCTGCTGCGACATTCGATCAACAGGCCGTAGAGGAGGTGGCTTCCCAAAGCAATGCAACGGCGGCTGCGAATGACAAGGAAAATGTCCCCCCACCTCCCGTGGAAGGAGTTGAGCTGGGGAAAAGTCCACATCTGGCAAAGGAACTTGCACAGGACTTAGAAAAACTGCTGGATCTCAAGTCCATATTCCCTGGGCGTGATTTAATCAGCGAACTGCGACAGACAGTTATCAGCGCCGTACTGCAGCAAAGGAAAAGCTTGCCAGATCTGTCTGCTTTGACGTTGCTCAGGAAGAAAGCAGGTAGTTGCAACACGGATGCAGGTAAGGGGCCGTAGCGTGACTTATAAACCCCGTCAAAGGTTGGATGCAAGACAAGCAGCTTTGTGGCAGACCCAGAGTTTGTTCTAAAGGCTTGAAAACAAAAGAGCTGCTTCAGCAAAAAGCATCACTTTTGCCAGCTTCCCTTGACAAGCCTGTTTTGGGTTTCCAAGTGTGCTTTGAAAAGAAAACAGTTGAGCCATTGTCTCACAAATCGAGTGATTTTAAAGCATTCAGCACAAAACCTTAATTCTTTTCAAGTTCCTGCAACTTTGATCCATCCTTCCTTCCCCGTCAACCTCCCTCCCTCCCTCCCTCCCTCCCAGGTTTCCTATCTATCCCAGCATCCAGAAGTACAGACACACAGTAACATCTTAGAACACGGGTATCAGGCTCGATTTCATTCAGGACTGCATCAAGGTTGTGTTTGACCTCCGAGAGGGGTGGGGGCGTGGCCAAGTGGGCATGGCCAGCTCGATGTCACTCATGTCTGGGGCACCTGTGGCCCGGGTGCCCCCCTCCCCCAGGCTCTATTTTCAGCTGGGATGCCCTGCAGCGCTCTGCCAGTGAAAACGGGTGTACCCTCCCTCTTGAGCTCCGTTTTCACTAGCAGAGGGCAGCAAGAGGGCGTTGCAACCAAAAACTGAACTGGGGGGGGACTGTGTGCGGCCCTTCTTTGCCATTTTCACTGGCAGAGGCACCGCACACTGTTTTTTCACAGTTTCCAGGGTGGCACCACAGGCCAGATCTAAGCACCTGGCCTTGAGTTTGACACCTCTGTCTTAGAACCACTTAAACCAAATCTTTTCTTAGGATTTCACACATTTATTTATTTATTTATTTATTTAACAGCATTTCTATACCGCCCCCCCCCCCTCCCAAAGGACTCGGGGCGGTGCACAGCCATCTAAAAACGCAAAATGTGACAATTAAAATACAATTAAAAT
Source organism: Myanophis thanlyinensis (assembly GCA_017656035.1). NCBI lineage: Eukaryota > Metazoa > Chordata > Lepidosauria > Squamata > Homalopsidae > Myanophis > Myanophis thanlyinensis. The sequence continues at coordinate 11,928 of JAEANM010003952.1, forward strand.
AAATTAAATCAGTGGCCAATTAAAACCAAATTATGGAAATGTTAAAAATAAAACAATTTAAAACAACATCAGCTGGGAAGGGCAACCCTGCCCAGGAAAAGAAACAGCTGCTTTAAGATTGGCCAAGCGGTGCTGTGTGCACGTTCCAAATCACATTTTGTCCTTTGAATACAGATCTCGGCACAGCTTTGCTACCCACCAATCTTGAAATCAGTAAAAAAAATAACCAACGCCAGCATGTTCCCATTGCTTGATCCCTATCCTGCTTTTATTGCCTCTGTTCCCAGTCACCGCAGTCACCTGACTTCCCTTCAAGATAATGGATGACAAAGCCTTACAGATGTTACATGCAGGGTGGTGTTTAGAATAAGGGAGAAATATCACTTGAATGCTAGTATAGCGAAGAACAATTTGAGCCTTTTCACTCCAGGGCTGGGGATGAAATGAAATGTCACAGGAAGAAGAAAAAAATGTGACCCAGGGTATATTTTTTACTGTGGTGTTTTCCAGTTGGTAAAGAAATCACTGGTGCCGGGAAAAAAACATAAGTGCAGGTAGTCCTCAATTTACGAATCACAATTGAGCTCAGAATTTCTGTTGCTAAGTGAGTTTTGCCCCCATTTTAGGACCTTTCTTGCCACCGTTGTTAGGTGAATCACTGCAATTATTAAGTTAGTAACAAGATTGTTAAATGAATATAGCTTCCCCATGGACCTTGCTCGTCAGAAGTTCACAAAAGATTACGACGTGACCCCAGGACACTGCAACCGTCATAAATATAAGTCAGTTGCCAAGCATCTGAATTCACATGACCATGGAGGGTACTGTAATGGTGGTACGTCTGAAAAATGATCACGTCAGGGTTTTTTTAGTGCTGTGTTGTAACTTCGAAACGGTCACTAAACAAACTGCTGTAACTAGTAAGGCTTGAATTTTAACAAAAGGTTCTGAAGAGCTTTCAAAAACTTCAAAACCCTTTTTCACTTTCTCCTTTCTATTTCTTGCCACACTACTTCCTACAGTGCGGTGAGTCAGTCTGTCTGTCTGTCTGTCTACAAAAATTATACAGTAGATTAACCCTGCCTTTATTTACGCTGATAGAATATATGTTTGTACATTTACAGTTCCTGATGGGATTCCTTTACATTCCCTTGTTTTAGATGTCAAGAGCCCAGATAACAGAGGCCAGAAAAAGTTGCTTCTGGAACAGAAATCCAGCCACTGCAAGAGCAGGAACTCTGAGCAGAGCGTTGCTCTCAAAACCCCAAAAGAGCGAGAAGAAAATTTCCTTGCCTGTTTCTCTCAGGATCTTACGCATAGAGCGGTAAGCACAGTAAACTCTGAGGCCATTTCCCCACGCCGCATTTTAAAGTGCTATCTACCCCTTCTTATGTTGGCATAAAAGCTGTATAACCCTGTAACATTTCTAGTCTGAGCCCTGGTGGCACAGTGGCTAGAATGCAGTATTGCAGGCGAACTCACTGCCCACAGCCAGGAGTTCGATCCTCACCTGCTCAAGGTTGACTCAGCCTTCTGCCCTTCCAAGGTCAGTAAAATGACGACCCATATTGTTGGGGGCAAAAGGCTGACATTATAGACCGCTCAGAAAGTGCTAAAAACCCCTATGGAGTGGCGTAAGTCTTAAGGGCTATATTAAGAATTATTATTATTATTATTATTATTCAGTCTTTGAAGTGCTCATGGCAAATCCCATTGCTCAGATTTGTTGGTACCTGAGTTGTAGGCATGCATAGTCTCTGATTTTGCTGAAGGGCTCCCAGAATTCCAGCTAATGTGGTCAGACTCCTGGATGGAAAATTCTGGGAATTGAAGTCCTCAAGTCTTAAAGTTGACAAGTTTGGAGACCTCCCTGATCTGTGCTGTGGTGGCGCAGTGGTTAGAATGCAGTACTGCAGGCTAATTCTGCCGGCTGCCAAGAGTTCGATCCTAACTGGCTCAAGGTTAACTCAGCCTTCCTTCCTTTCTTCCTTCTGAGTTTGGTAAAATGGGGACTCAGATTGTTGGGGGGCGATAGGCTGGCTCTAAACCGCTTAGGGTTGTAAAGCACCGTGAAGTGGTATATAAGTCTAAGTGCTAGCACACTGTATTTCTATTCACCTTTGACTACTCCGTAGTGATTGTTTCTCCATACAGGCAGATGACAGACTCGCCCGAAGAGAAGATTTTGAGCTGTTTGCTGAGCCAGAAGGACACGACTCACACAGCTTCTTTTTAACGGCAGCTCAGCCTCGCTCGCTCCTGTCGGCATCTTCTGAGAGTGTGAATTTAGCCAGGAGCTCCTTCGCTCTTCCGGAGGAACCATGCGCCCTGCCAGCAGTCAGAACCGCTCGGCACTGGGAGCAAAGCCTGGGGGAATCCAGAGGCAGGCAGGAGAGGTCCGAAGGCAAAAAGAGAGGAGGAGGGCCCCTGAAAAAAATGGCTGTCTCCAAAAGGCATCATCAACCCCGTCAACCGCTCGCTGCCCGAGATCCCTTTGGATCGGCTGGTCTCGGCAAAAGTCCTGGCGGCTTCGTTTGGGCTGATCCGCAGCAATATCCTTTGGCTTATCAACGAAGCCCAGATCGCTGGACTTTACGGGAGACGGAGTCCGTCCCAGTGTACAACTTGCATCCTTCCCAGGAGGAGCTGCCCAATTCTCAGCTTCTAGATTTAGGGTTCACAGCCATAGAAAGAGCCGCCCCAGAGTCCCAGACTTCTTTCGACGTCTTAAAAAGTATCTGGAGTCCTAAACTGCCCAGTAAGGAAGCCAAACTCCTCCCGGTCTGCTCTTCCTTGGCTCACCTGTCTTCCAGAGAGTTGAGCGCAGAACAAGGGCAGCCAAAGGAATTCTTTCAGCTCGATGTCATCTCCCAACAGCCTCATTCCTTCTACCGGCCGTCTTTTCAGCAAGACGTCTCTGGCCCCGGCAGGCACCCTCAGCTGAAGAACGGACTCTCGGCCCAAGGAAAACCTAGGCTCTATTATCAGAAAGTCTCCGCCGAGCAAGGGAGAACCTCACACCATTACCAGTTCTGGGGGCTGGCAGAGGCCTCTGAAAAAATGCAAAGTTCTAGAGAAAAAGGAACTTCCAGAGCCGGGAACCAGATTTCTGGCCTGGAGAGGCTACTTCATTTGGGGAACGCGCAACAGCTGCAAGTTTTACAGCAACTGCCCATGTCTTATTTTCCCCCTTCTGAAGCTTTGGAGAAAGGGAATTCTCCGCTCTGCACTTTACAGGGCCATCTGTGGGGGCAATCCAGTCCTGAACCCTGGACCTTCCCCAGAATGAAGTTGTACTGAGAACCGCATCGTTAGAAAAACTTGGAAAAGAGAAAGAAAATCACTCCGTATAAATAGGAGAATGGGAACTAGCATTAGCCACATTGGACCGGTAATTGCATCTCTCTCGATCATTTTGTTCTGTGATTTTTTTCCTTCTTTTTTTTTTTTTTTGAAAGCCCCTTTTGTTCAGGTCACTCACAGAATTATAGTCTCTCTTTTTTTCCAGGTAAACCAGCCCCATGAGGCAATTGCTTTACAAGTGAAGATTGAGGGTTGGTTCTCTTTCCATTGTGTATGATGAGGCACAAAATCACATTACCAATCTTCATTAAATTACATTCTGAGAAACATAATCCTGTTCTCTTGCTGTTTTTTGAAGGGAGGGAAACAATCCAAATGCTTTTTTTTTATATAAGGCAGGAATAAATCTACATCGCCACATCACAAAGATACTTGATGGGGTTTGATTTGGATTGTCGATCTGAAGTTTTTGATACATTTGGTCTCTTTTGCAATTACGGGATGTGCTGTAGTCTTGACTTTGGTTCATGATATGGGCGGGCGGGCAGAGATTTCAGGTTGCAAAAAGCGACATAAAAACATTTGCATTTGCATAATTAAGTATTTACTTCACTCTTAAGAAGCAAGGGAATAAACTAATTGAAAAATGATGGGGGAAAGAAATTGCTGACATACCTAAACAGGAAGCTATCTGCAAAGCTTTTATTTTATTATTTATTCAACTTTTATTTTTTTATAACCACCCAACTTGGCCTACGGTGATCCGTTGCAGGCAGTCCTCGACTTACGACCACGATTGAGCCCCAAATTCCTGTTGCAAAGTGAGCCCATTGCTAAGTGAATTTTGCCCTATTTTACGACCTTTCTTGCCGCAGCCGTTACGTGAATCACTGCAGTCGTTAAATTAGTAACACGTTTGTTAAGCGAATCTAGCTTCCATTGACTTTGCCACTCCCCCGGGACACTGCAAGCGTCATAAGTATGAATCAGTGTGCCAAGCATCCGGATTTGGATCACGTAAGCATGGGGATCTTAACAATAACCATTCAGTATGAAAAACAGTTACAGGTCATGTTTCTAGTGCCATTGTGACTTCGAACAGTCGCTAAATGAACTGTTGTAAGTCAACGATTGCCTGTACAAGCAGAGAAACCTGGTATTTTTTTTCCTTCGTCTATTTTGTTTCTGCAAGTGATGGGATACAGTTCTTTTAATGCTACACACACAAAAAAATCCGCACACTTGAGGCCACTCGTGCATCCATCTTAGAAGATTCTGCCTGGGTGGCTTTGTTTTCTCCTCTTGCTGTTCCTGCTCGGTATGCAAGCAACACACTCTAAATTCATCGTTGTTTTTCCTTCCTCTCCTCCTTCCTACCAGGAGAATACTTGAACAGATTATTTCTCAGTTAATGATGCTAGATGGCCAAACCCACCGCAGCAATAAGTTTAGAGACGCGTGGGAATTACTCAGCGAAGACCCGGTGCAGAACCCTTGTCTAAATAAACAGAGGAAATCGCAATAATTGAGCGCATTATTGTACCGCTGTACTCCTTCCCATTAGCGAAACTGATTTTCATGCTAAAGGAATTTGGAAATAGGCTGCCCTGCCTCGGAGGTCACAGATGGTTAGCGAGGATATGTCACTTGCAAGCGTGCCTTCTGCAGAATGAATCCAAAAAAGAATGCAAATTTGTCTTTGGACAGAAACTCCGAGGAGCTAGTACTGTAGAGATTTCCTTGTAAGGCTCTCCGAATTGGCCTCCACTGATGAAGGGTGCTGGGATGAAGTTCTTCAAAGGGAAAGGATTACAGATTAATAGTTGGAAGGGACCTTATAGGTCATCTAGTCCAACCCCTCCACCCAAGCAGGAGGCTCTACACCAGGATAAGTTACTTGAGGCGTCCTTAGTAGAGTAATGCAGGTAGTCCTGCAGGAACTACTACACAATAAAAATGAATTTAAAGTTACCCAAAGCTGCACTTCAGAAACCTGAGGCTATAATGTTAATAGTATTACAAAACAATTTAAAAAAAAACCCATTCTGATCCAACCAGCGTGTGTCTAACCAAGTATTTTTATATGTTTTCTAAACATGATCATTAACACATGAAGAGGAAGGGAAAAAAAGTATATGGGAAGAGAGAGGCCATCTTAGCAACACTTCAACATCCCACCAACTCCGTTCTTCTGGAGTGGTCAAGTGGGATCAGGCTTGCAGCAAGCTCGACGTGTCTTCTGAATCAAACCAGTCAGTCATTTTCTCCTCTTTCTCCTCAGAGTTACTGGCCTTCAGAGCCATTCTCAACTTAGCCCAGAACAATCTCTGAGCCTCGGGATCCGGGGACCACGCAATGTACGTCTTCTTCAGCATCACTTTCCGCATCCGATGGTAGACGGAAAGCTCCCTCTCAGGGATGGCTTCTAGGATAACGGGAATAAGGACATCTTTCAGTTCGTCGAAAAGCCGGTAGCTGGCAAGCTGAATCTCCATGGAGCACCATTCGCTCTGCAGGTACCTCCTGCTGATAATACAAATCGTGTGCCGGCTGTTGTGGATGCTGTCTACTATATTGTCTATGACGTATCTCCCGGGCTGAAAGTCTCGATGATGGAGACAAAGCCGGAAGGTGGGAGCTCCCGCTTTCTCGAGACTGGGCACCAACTGTTCTAGCACCCAGCTCTCATCCGCTGAGTTGTAGGAGACGAAGGCGTCGAATTTGTAATTCTCGTCTTTGCCTCGCCTCCAGTAATCGTTGACCCAAGCGCGCAGGATGTAGATGTGGTATTTGATGTGCCAGTAGCTGCGATGGTAAAGGAACGGCAGCAGCATGACGAGCAGCAAAACTGGGAAGGTGGCGGAAAACAGGTACAAGCCTATATCTTGGAAGCAGACGTGGGTGTCAAAGCTGTAAACGTAACTAGGCTGCTGTCTGGAATTGCAAGAGTAATTGTAGAGGTAGACCACTTGCACCAAACTGTTGCTCAGCCAATTCTGGAACCACACATTCTTGCAGGTGCAAGCCAAAGGGCACTTGCGTAGGTCGAGGTAGTCGAGCAGCGGAAGAGCTTCCGCCACACTGCTGTTGAACGTCTCTATCTCATTCTTCCCTAACAGAAGACAGCGTAGGTTGCTGAGGTTGCCAAAGACCTCAAGGGTCAACGTGCGAAGCCCGGCATTCTCCAGATCGAGAGTGGTCAAGTTCTTAAGGTTCTTGAATATCCCCGGCGGGAAATCCCCCATGCCGTTGCTGGTATCAGCCAAGGTTAGATATTCCAACTGCCTCAAGTCATCGAAGACGTCCGGAGCGATGGACAGGATTTTGTTCTCCGACAGGTAGAGATTGCGCAAAGAGGTCAGGCCCTTGAGGAACATCGAGGGAATGACTTTCAAGCCGTGGGGACGCTGGGACTGCAGCTTGAGATCGTAGACCCTGCCCAGGTTCAAAAAGGGGGGCTGCTTGAGCTGATTCTTGCTGATGAAGTAGATCTTGTTCCCCATCAGATCCAACACTTGGAGAGTCCTCTCGATGGGATGGAAAAAACTGGGGCGAATGTATTGGAGGTTGTTGTTATCCAGGTAGAGGTTGGAAAGGCTCCTCAGCCCTTCGAAGGACACGTTGGCCAGCCTGTGGATATTGTTTCCCCCCAGATCTAAAATAGACAGCTTCCCGAGATTCTGGAAAGTGCCAGGGAAGAGAACAGAGACATGGTTGTTTCTGAGATTGAGTATTTCGAGGTTGCCCAGGTCACTAAAGCTGTTGTTGTAGATGTCCGTCAGGAGGTTGTTATCCAGACGCAACTCTCTGAGTTCTTTCAAGCCCTTCAAGGCCTTGGCGTGCAGGAAGGCCACGCTGTTGATGTTCAAATGGAGAGAGGTTAGGTTAGGGGCGTAGTGGAAAGCCGAGCTGCTGATCGAGAGGATGCGGTTGAAGCGGAAAGAAATGGCCGTCAGCTCTCGGAAGGGAGCGATGTTGGCGCAGCCTCTCAGGTGTTTCAGCAAATTGTGCTCCACCATCAGCTTGCTCAACCGGCCCTGCGCCGTGGCGTTCAACATTTCCCTCACGCAGCCCACGGTTCGGAGGCGGTTCCTCGAAAGATCGAGAAGCTGGATGGGAGGACAAGCCAGGAAAGCTTGGCTACTCAGATTCTTCATATTGTTGCTCTGCAGATGGAAGTTGAAAGGATGCTTGGATTTCCCCAGAAGCTTGCACACCTCGGTCAGTTGTGAAATCTTATTTAAATTCAACCCAGAGTAATCCAGGCTGCGAGGCTTCAGGTTGGAGATCTCCAAGAGCTGGAGGACGTCAATGCTGTTCCCCACCAGTTTTAATCTTTGGAGCCTTTGGAGTCTTTTGCTAACGTTCGCAAAAGAAGAGGCATCTGAGAACTTGTTGTAAGAAAGGTCCAGCACCGTGACGTTCCCCAGGAATCTCGGCCCCGGAGGACCTTCCATCTTATGAAGAGAATTGTTGCAGAGCTTAAGGTTGTACAAGGAAGGAGGGAATCCCACTTCCGGCTGGAGCAAACTCAGATTATTGTTGCAGAGGTCGAGGTACTTCAGCCTGTTTAGTTCCCGAACGCTCCGCATCACGGCATCGAAGCCATTCAAGACGTTGAACTGGAGCTGCAAATCCACAAGGCTTCGCAACGGACCAAAGGCCCCGGGGTGAAACACGCTCAAGTGATTGTTGTGCAGGAGAAGGAGGGTGAGGTTCGCCAGGCCCAGGAAAACCCCTTTGGAGAGATTTGTGAGATAGTTGCAGGAGAGATTGAGCCTCTCCAAGGCGCCGAGGTTCTCGAAGGCGCCGCTGTCGATTTTCTCCATTTTGTTGTAGCTCAGCTGCAAGTTCTTCAGCCGAGGAAGGTGACGGAAACTGCCATGAGGCAAGACTTTAATGGCGTTGTGGGATGCGTTGATCACTTCGGCGTTGTGCGGGAGGTCACCTACGATGACGGAGATATTGCCCAGGAAACGTTGCATGCACTTAAAATACAACGGATTCTTCATGGCTTGGATGCAGTTTCTGAAGCCGTAAGCGGTTACTCCCCGCGGGTCCAAGAGAACAAAAGCCAGGAAAAGACCTACGAAGTTCATCGGGCCCATGGCTGAACAGGGTTTCTCAATCCCTGACCCTCTGAATCAGGGCAGAAACCTAGAACCAAAACACAAAGCAAACAAAATGAACTTTAAAAAAAACACATTTCTATGTGCGCCAATTAGGATATCAGGGGTTTTTCAATGTGCAATTTCTGCTTAACAATTATAATCGAGAGGAAGGAGAGGGAGGCGGAGTGGGTCGGAAGAGAGGAGAGGAATTCCCATTTAATGATCTTTTCATTTATATATTACTTAACCAAAATGTTATTACTGAAACACCAATAAAAAGAAACTGGAAAACAATTGTAACCTCACCCAAAAACATCCCAATCAATTTAAGCAGTGGTGAAATTCAATTTTTTTTTACTACGGGTTCTGTGGTCATGGCCCCAGGATTAAACATCTCCAAGCACAGAATTACCATTATCATTACAACTTCACCAAAGTTGCAATGGAATAAGGGGAGAGGCGGTTTCTGTGAGCAAGGCAATAAAAGATTAGGCTAGAAACAACTGCTTTATTTACAGGATTAACCCTGTAAAGTTAATCTTTACAGGATTAACCCTGCAAAGTGGGGAAAAAGAACAAAAGGAGATTTCTTCTAATAACCGATTTTCCAAACTGCTTGTAATTGTTACCATTAGAACCAGTGCAAACCGGCTGAATTTCACCTCTGAATTTAAGGCCATCCAACTCCAGACCAACTCTGAGTAGCCTGCATTATTTCCCCTAGTTTCCATTCACGGGTGGAAAGCAACCGTGGCAAGAAAGTTCCTAAAATTTTGCCAACACTCGCTTAACCAAATGTCTCATCTAGCAACAGAAATTTTGGGCTCCATTGTGGTCAGAAGTCCACGAGTACCTGTAGATAATATTAAATTAGGAGCTCCTGAGAAGTCTATAAGCATAAATCCAAAACCCGATAGGGAGAAGAAAAAAAGATTGTTCTTCGGTCTTAACTTAATGTGCAGTTTCTACTAACAATTTTAAATGCCAAAAAAAAAAAAAATCATCAATTTAAGGCCATCTGTCTCCAGACCTCAGGGTAGCTTGCATTATTTTCCCTAGCTGCCATTCATGGAGGCAAAGCACATTAATAAGCTGTGCACATGGATAGGTCTCCAGGATCATAAACAGACAGGCTTTCCTCCTTGACATTATTTTTTATTTATTTTATTTATTTATTAAATTTTTTAACCGC
>JAEANM010003953.1:0-21532 GCA_017656035.1 Myanophis thanlyinensis
TTCAACATAAGAAAAATTCAGGATACAAAGGCCACCCTGGAACAGATTAATTTCTTATCTTGAGGTACCACTGTATTCGGGTCATACATTCTGATCGACTTTTGTGAGTCTTTCTTTCTTTTGCAGAGAAATTCAAACTTGTTTGCTTAAGTATTTAAGGCCTTTCTAACACAAAAGTAGTCTTCCCCAGCTTATTGAAAATTCTAATATAACACAAGGGAAAGGCCCAGGTTTAGGTCAGAAAAAAATAGAAAGCTTTAAGAGTGGAAGTGTTGTGCCAGAGCAATTGCATTCATTGACTTGCTTCATCTGTTCAGAGACAATTTGCAGATTTATACAATGAATCAAATTATTATAACAAATAAAGTAATGGAATCTGTCCGTCTTGCTGGGCTCTCCTCTCCCTTTTCCCAGCGTTATAGCCTTCTCAAAAGAGCAAGCATAATATATCCAAAATATGATCATTTCAGCCAGATCAGTTGTGTCTCAAGTGAGAACTCTGGGTCGAGTTGTCCATGGTTTCTCAGTAAACTTCTCCAACCACAACATTTAAAAGCATCAGTGCTCTTCCTATCTTTCTTCTTCAAAATCTGACGTTCATTTCCACGGGGAAAGCCATTGCCTGCTCAATTGTAGACATTGCAGGTATAGACACATCCTGGAGTTTAAATATGGGTTCCAGCCCCCCCCCCCAAATAAAATAGGCTTCATTGTTACTTTACCAAGACTACTCTGAAGTTGTCAGCCTTCCTAAGTTGATCAGACAAGAAACATGACCAGAGGAACTAAGTGTAGTTTATGGTAAGATTACATTAACAGAATTTTGCATGTCTGAAAGTACACTTCTCCCACCATCTCTTTTACAGTCTGAGAAGTCTTTACTGAGTCTCTTCACATTATGCAGTTGTGGGCTATGCTCCCTCTTTCTGATCATTCCCTAAGCCTAGGCCCGTGATGGCGAACCTATGGCACGGGTGCCACAGGTGGCACACAAAGCCATCTTGCTAGGCACACAAGCTGTTGCCAACTTACCTCCAGCTGAGCATGCACATGCGATTGCGCATTCACACATGCACAATTGCAGAGACCCAGCTGGTCTTTGGGCCTCTGCTGTGCATGTGCGCAATTGTAGCAGGAAATCCAGCTGGTCTTCAGTGCTCTCCTATGCATGCACACGTGATTGCTCATATGTACATGAGTACTGCGCACAACATGCATGCATTACATGTACAAAAGATGCATGCATGCGAAGGTTGGTGCAGTTGCGCATGCAATGCATGTGGAGGAGCCACACACAAGTGTGGATGGCATGCGCAGAGCACATACTTTTCGGCACTTGGTGAGTAAAATGTTCGCTACCAGTGGCCTAAATCACTGGTAGCAAACTTTTTACTTACTGAGTGCTGAAAAGTATATGCTTTGCGCATGCCATCTGCACTCGCGTGCGGCACCTCCATGTGCACTGCATGTGCAACTGCACCATCTGTGCATGCATGCAGCTTTTGCATGTGCAATGCATGCACACTGCACGCAGGCACTCATGCACACATGAGCAATCGTGTGTGCATGCGCAGGAGAGCTCCAAAGACCAGTTGGATTTCCTGCTACAATCGTGCGAATGCACAGTGGAGGCCTGAAGACCAGCTGGGTCTCTGCAATCATGCATGCGCATGCATGCATGCGTAATTGCAGTTGCATGCTCAGCTGGAGGTAAGTTGGCCAACAGCTTGTGTGCCCAGCAAGATGGCTCTGCGTGCCACCTGTGGCACCCGTGCCGTAGGTTCACCCTCACGGCCCTATATCATTTCCCCCTTTGCCTTAGCGTCATGTTGGTCATTTTAAAGGCAAAATTGTGACTTGAATTGTTGCTGTGACAGCCAAACCCACCACCTTTTTGTCATTCGTGTTACTAAATTATAAAAATTGATACAACCCCTAAGGCCTTATTAGGCTTACCAGTCCAAAGTTACATTTTACCATGCTCTGCCTATTGCAAGTGAGCTCCTCAAAGAAGAGTTAGTTACCTTTTGCAAACCATGGCAGAATGAAAAGCATACTTCCAGTGCAACATTCTGGTTCCACTACGTAAGTATCCTTGTGCTCTGTTCTATGTAATAGCCAGCCTATGTTCTCTCCACAGTCCAGATTATTTTCGGTAGGGCGCAATCAAATGGTAGCCAGATGCTATCCTGCTCCACCCCCACCCCATTCCTCCTTCACTGCATTTGCTTTTTGCAGTGTGAGGGGGGGAAAAAGAAAAAGGAGGCATTTCTACTAATAGCAAACAAATCCACTCACAGCTCCAACAGAAATGCAGCAACGTTGTCTTAATTTCTTCTGGAGCAGGAGGAGTTAAATTGTTAGTTATGGCCAAAAGCCCCACAGTATTGTGGGACATGGATGGGGGCACCACCAATCTCAAACTGGTACAATTTTAAATTACAAAAGGGGCCAATCTTCATGATTAGGAAGTCCCCTTCACAAGGATTTTAGCAAAAAACAGATCTTAGCCTCCAGACTTCTTCAGCTGAATGAGTAACAAGTTCTATGACTTTCCATATATGGCTAATTCCCCAGCCAACATGGCAAATGCTGAAAGACCTTGAGCTAACTTGGGACATTGTAGGAAAGCAAGATTTCTAGCTATCAAAAAAAAAAATAAGGGGGGGAGCCTAGAATGGTTCTTTTTAATATAAAAAGATAAAACATAAAAAACCCACAATAATAGAAGGTGGAATATTGATAACTGGGGAATTTCTCTTATTTGAGCTTTTCTTCCATTGGACCTCAAATACAAACTCCCTGGTTTTCAGCCCCCTCCTCTTCCTGGATAACCCACTCTTCTTCCTTCTCATGGCTTCCCCCATCTGCTCCAAGATTTTTAGTTACCTGCCCAAAGACAGAGGTGAGGCTAAGCTCCATATCCCCGATACTTAGGCATTTATCTTCCGTGTGAGCCAAGCTGGTCCTTCTGACAGCCTCTTGCAATGACTTGTCTTCTGCTTTGGTTGCAGGCAAGGTTGGTCCATTCTCCAACTGGGAACGGGCGTGAGAGATGGGTCCAGAGACAGTGGTTGAGACAGGGTCGGAAGTGCTCCTGATCCTGGGCCACTGCATGGATTGCCGCTCTTCTTCATGGGACCGACTGCTTGTCCTTCGGGAGTGTCCACCCTTGGGCTGCCTCTGAGCACCATGTCGGGAACTAGACGCCTGCGCGGGTGATGTCTCACTGTTCAGTCGGCGGGTCTCCCGAAGGAAGAAGAACATGCTGAAGACTGGCAAAGAGCTACAGTCCTCCTTTAGAGTTCTTGCTATTTACTCCTTCTTGGGGAATATGACCTACGGAAAGGACCAGCCCTTTTCCCCACTGCTGTGGCCTTCCTCTCTGGCTCCCATTCTCATAGGCACATCCTGTGTGACATTGACCTATATTCCCAATTCTTTCTCACCTGTTTCCAGTTGCACCAGCTCTGTTCCTTATGCTACTTGCTTGCCACTCTATTGTGGGACACTTTGCTGGCATCTATCCTCTCCAAAGGCATTCACTCCTGGCTGGACTGCCATAGTGTTATATTTCTACATTTGAAGTAATGCAAATATCTCTGAATACCCTTTAGCTACCTATGCCTTCCACTGTCTCACTCCTTCTCTCATTAAATTTTTCTTTGCAAGGTTTTCCTCCTTCTGGGACCACTTTTCCTACCCACTCTAAGCACTCTCTCCCCCTTTTCTTTCTCTCATTCTCCTGTTTCCTATCCTTTCTTCCCGTCCTTTATCTCCCTTAATTCCCCATTCTTTCAGGCATTTTTGCCTCTTTGCTTTCCCTGCTTCTAATGGATCATCCCTTGAGTTTCCCAGGGCTGGGGACTGACATGGAAGCAGAAGGGGACCTCAGCTCACCCCGGCTCTCCATCAAAACCTAATCAAGTCATCTTATGATTGTAAGGAGCGAGATTGAAGCCGGAGGATGTAGAGGGAATCTGAGCTTATCAGGTCAGACATATGACCCGGTCCAGATTGGCTTTTCACTAATGATGCAAACAAGGTAAAACAATTCCCTGAAGTAGGAAACCCAAGAGGTCTCAATGCCTGCAGGATACCATTTGAGCAACACCCTGGGCATTTAAACAATATCTACTTATTTTCGAAAGTAATGCAGTAAAGAAAAGAGATTGAAACATATCCTGGAATAAGACAAAATCATCTACTAGTGTTTTTTTTTTAAAGAAAGTCTTTGAGAAAACTATCTTGCCCTCTTTGGACCCCTGCTTGATGCTTGATGCATCTGTTCTGGAATCAAATCAAAGCAAAGCAAATCTTTATTATGCTCATAGACCAACATAATGTTTAGATATTTACAGGTTTTTTTTTTCTCTTTGTTCTGCTCTCTCTGTTTCCATCCTCATACCTGCATTTGTTTCCTTAAGTCTTATTCTCCATTATGATTCACTCACGCATGCGCCATCCATCCCCTTTCTCAGCTTAGAAAGCTGATTGTATTTCAGCAAAGCTGGACCCCACCTGTGGCATTGGCTATCTTCCTGGCTCTTTGAATGGCAGAAGCGAGTGAATGGCAGTGCTCCAGGGGGACTGTTGAACAGACCATTCATGATTTATTTAGTGGAAAGTTGGCAACAGTCCAGTTCAGGAGTAACCAGACCGCATCTAGCTCTTTCAATGCCAAGAGTCCTGGATGAGGTCTTAATGTTCTGTAGCTCATCTAAGATAAATCAAGAGCAGAAAGAAAGAACTGAAGAACAAGTCTCAGTTGCGTAGACATTGAAGATTTCTCCTATCCTTACAGGGCCTATTTTCTTACCTGGATAGTTATCATATTTACAGGGATAGGATTTGTGTACTTTTAACTGCTCTAGGTACCAGAAAAAAGTTTTCCATCACTACATCTTCTTGTTGAAGAGCATCATGTACTCAATATCTACTTGTCAAGCATTTTACCCATCTTTATGTTTGACAAATGTATCCATAGATATATTTATATGTATGCAGTTATTTATGGCTAAGTGATCTGGGCTACGAAAATCGGTATCATGGCAGCAAATAGAGAATAGAGAAAAAGTCAGTCTCATTGTCATCTAGAGGTTGTCTGTATTTTTGTAACCTAGATCTCATTTATTTTACGTTCCCCCTTTTTTCCCTTAGGGCCTTTATCTTCACAACAATTCTGCAAGGACGGTCAGATGGAAGAGATGGAAAAGCAGGTAGCTCAACTAAGGTTGTGACCTCAACACCTGGCTGTGTGTCTCAGATCTGTCCTGGTGATGTCTGTCAATTGCAGTAACTAGAACATTCTCTCCCTGCTTGCCTGCTGTCTTTCATTACAGTAAAGCAAAATCTCCGTCCAAGATTTTGAACTAGGATTGGTCTTTCTTTCTATGGAAATATTTGGTTCCTCTTCAGATAGCTGGCAAATACTGTAGGCCAGTCTTGCTGGGACTCCATTGGCATGGTCTCAAGACAACCATCTCATCTAAAATATATCTGCTACCTGCATTTGTAGGTGTACCAGCATGGCTGAAACTATAAAGTGAAACACCTGAGAGATCTCAAGCCCTGTGTCCCAGAAGTTCTTGGAGACTGCATACCCTCCATTTCCTTCCTTTCTATGTGGTTTCTATGCCACCATCTGCCTTCAAGGGAGTTGCCTTCCACTTAACAATAATTCATTTAGGGACTGTTCGGAGTTACAACTGCAATGAAAAAAGTCATCCTGCTTACAATCATCATAGAATCTACATGGTCATGTGATCAAAATTTGGGCACTTGGCAACAGGCATGTATTTGTAATGGTTGTGGTATCCCAGGGACATGTGATCCCCATTTGCCACCTTCCCAAGTAGACTTCCAACAAGCAAGGGGGAAGCCAGAGTCATTTAATGATCATGTGAGTCACTTAACCATTGTGGAAAAAAGGTAATAAAATTGACTATGACTCATTTTACAACTACTTTACTTAGCAACAGAACTTCTGACTCCAACTCTAGTCATAAGTCGAGGACTACCTATACTTGGCATCTTTCCCACTTCCAGCAACTCTCAAGATATATAAGTCTGGGCATCTTACTACCAAGGAAAAAGTAATAAAAATAAAATAAATGCTAAAGTCCCATCTTAGCCCTAAAACACCAAGGTATATGACTAGAGAAATCAGGTCTTCTTTGCTCATCTCCTTTGTGGGATGATAAGAGTAATATTTCCACAGATAAATATAATCAAATCTTATTTTCAAAAACAGGAAAAGAAAAAGCCTAGAGACATCTTTTAATTAAAAAATTCAGTAGCGGGGGGGGGGGGGATACAATGCTATTGAACTCACAGCACTAAAATGAAACCAGGATTTTAGATAAATGAATAAAGATATCGAAAATATAAGGCTTTCAGTTTAAGCAGATCTCAAGATTTTTTAATTTTAATTAAGGTTTTTAATTTTAATTAAGGTTTTTAATTTTTGTTATGTATTTTGTCTTTTATCTGCTGTGAACCGCCCCGAGTCCTTGGGGAGATGGGGCGGTATATAAATATGATAAATAAATAAATAAAATAAGATGATCCCAATCTTCTTTATTTAGAAGTATATAAAGCAGTTCCAATTTGCCCGAGATTGTAGAGGGATAATAATCTCCAGAAACTTAAACACTGACAAAGAAACTAAGCAAGGTCAGTTTTTAACTTTTTTTCATTCCTGTAGGAAATCGATGCAACCTGGAACAGATGTTGTCTGTGCAAATCTGTTACATTTTTTCCAAATTTCAACCTTAATCAGAGGTTAAGGATAATCTTATCTCTCTATTCCTACTCATCTCAGTGTACAGCTTTTTACTTGGGTCCTTCCTGTTGCAGAATTCCTTAAGTGTTTTCAAAAGAGCAGTTTCAAAGTACTGTATGTAAAATTGGGTCTGCTTTGCCAACGATTCCCCATTGACATCATAGTTGGGTAACTCATAGTGGGTAGGATGAACTTGGTATTTCTTGGCCACAACAGATTGCTACAACCCATTTCCTACAGTTCTTGGGCATTCCACAGTAACATTATTTTATTTTATTTTTCTTTTCTCCCAAGAGCCATAATATAATGGCCTGGGGTACTGCTCTGTTTAATGGAATGGCAGAGTCTTGAAATATGGTCTTTGGAATAAAGGTTGTCTTTGAGGTCCATTTCATTCACTGCTCTTTGCATTATCAACTCTCGTCAATAGTAAACTTTTAATCATGTGACCACAGGGATGCTGCAATGGTTCTAAGTATAAATACCAGCTATAAGTCACTTTTTTGGTGTTATTCTAACTTCAAATGGTCACTAAATGAATGGCTGTAAGTCAAGGATTGCCTACAGAGGGATGCAAGGTGGGGCTAATTTTGACTTTACAGTTTCTTGGTTCCTATTACTAAAGTATTCTTGTTTACTTGTAACTTGTTTACTTGATGGTGGCAACTGGCCTTTTAGTCCCTGGAATTGGAGCAGCTTCTTCTGAGTCACAACCTCACGCACTTTGACATTAGGTACCAGGGAATCTTGCAAGGCCTTTTGGTCCAACACTTCTGTTTTCTCTTGCAATCATTCCTTTTCCTCTATAAGTTTATCTCTCTTGCTCATATTCTATATATATTACCTCTTTGTGCTTTCCTTCGAGAGCAAAGATTTGAAGCAAACACATATACCAGAAGCTTTTGACTCATCTGGGAATTTCCAAAATGCAAAGACTAGAAGAGAGAAATTCTACAGACTGTCTTGCCCCTGTCGGAGCCTGAATCTGTGGAGGAAGACGAGCTGGAACTAGAGGTGATTGAGATCAAGGGGGCAGCTTTGTTGGCTGTGGAGAAATATGGGGAGGAGAAGGCCGTGTCAGGCCAGGGCCTTTCAGGATTGGGACGGTTTGTAGGCAGGGAGGAACAGGAGCAGGATGATCAAGAAATGCTAAGCAGTGAACATGAGAGACAGAGTTCAGGCGATGAGCAAGGATTGCCCCCCTCCTGATCCTTGAGCACGGAGAGTGGAGAGAAGGTGGGAACAGCGCAGGCTGACCCGACTACTCAGGAGAAGAATGCCACCCATCCCGCTCTTCAAGGCACACCTGGGATTGAGACTTAAGGAGACACTGTGGGGATGGGCATTTGTTGGGTAACAAATGCTGAATTCATAGAGTATTGTGTGCCATTCATAGAGTGTTGTGTGCCATTGCCGTTATTGGATGTTTCCTGGATTTCTTGCTTTCTTCTTTTACTTCCTGGACTAATTGATTTATTCCTTTGCCCTGCTGGATTTCTTGTTTACAGCCGTTGTGCTCACAGCATTGTGCTAAACTACTTGCAGTCAGAGGCTGCTGGAGGTAGGTGTGTGTGTGTGTGTGATCATTTTGCCCTGAGATTTGGCAGAAACATGGGAATGTTTGTGGAACATTTTGAGCAATAAAGGGCTGTTTGAACTGTCAGCTGATTGTGTTGCCTCTGTGTCGTGCTCCGGGTCATCACACAGACATTGCAGCTCCTCAAGATATTCTGTTATCATGTTCACAATACCCTAAACCAGGGGCCCCCAACCTCTGGCCCCTGGCACACTAGTGGGTTGTGTTTACAACCAGGCCACAGAAATGGCAGGCAAGCACGTACATGCATCCCCACTTGTGCTAGCAGTGGGTGAGCACATGTATGCACATGCCATTTGTGTGGAGCGGCATGCATGCGCTTGTGCAAATGGAGCTGCGTGCATTTGCATAGAACCATCCCCTTTTCTCCCCCCACTCTGCTGGTCGGCAAAACTGTGAAGGTTGGGGAACTGTGCTTAGTCTAAAGCATTCAGAGATTGGGCTTACTATGTGATTTAAATCTGGAAATATGATAATCTTGTGAATAGATGAAACACCATTAAGCATATTCCCCCCCACTCGGAAAAACAGCTGAGCTTAATATGTTGTCTAAACCTAGACTAGTGATCAGCTTATGGTAAAGTAGAAATTAGTCCCCCAAGAAATCAGCATAGACTGCAGCAGTAAAGAAGAGCTAACTTTGCTGAAGAATTTGCTCTGCTCTGCTGTGGTTTTGCAGCCCCTGCAAAGCTATAGAAATTTCTTTTGGAAAGAAAGGGAATGAGGTGAGATTGACTTTCCTTTTCTATGCATCTCCCTATCCTTAGAATCAAAGTGGAATATCCCAAACTTTTAGCTCCTTGTAAAATAAAATAAAAACTTTAAAAAATTAAAAGGGTACTAGTTCGCTTTTTCTGGGTAAGTGTCCTTAAGCATGGTTAACCCTGAATCATACTTAAAACAAAAGTTGCCACTAATTTCAAAAGTATGTATTCCTTGTCTTGTGACTGAGGTGAGACTTCATGGATGGTTTACTATAATGGCAGACCATAATTAATATTCTGACACAAATAGAAAACTACAAATCAATGACCAACAAGCACAAACAAGTAAAAAGTCTCTCCAGCCATAGAATAAACATCTAAATTGAATCACTGCTTTGTTTCAGAGCTGGAATGATGCGTGCAGATTTTCTGTACATGTGATGGAATTCCCAAGCAGTTAAATAATGTTTCAACAGACTGCAACATTTAAGATCTCAATTGACAATTGTATTTATGAACATTTATTTTATTTTTTCACTTAAAAAGAAAAAAAGCTTTGATTTTTTTTTAAGATCACATACTCAAGTGACTCTGAACAGCTGACAAAGGAATAAAAGCAAACTGCAGAAGCAACATACCAAATCTAGGGCCAGTAACCGATATCAGACTATGCAGGACAGGCAAGCTCTACAGAGGGTGGCGTACATAGCAGAGCGTATCATCTGCACCAAGCTCCCTGAACTGCACTCCATCTACAACAGATGCCAAACTACAGCCAGGAAAATAATGAAGGACCCCTGCCACCCCAACAACAGACTGTTTGCCATGATGCGGTCAGGAAAGAGCCTCTGCTCCCTGAAAGCCAACACAGAGAGACTAAGGAGAAGCTACTTCCCACAGGCAATACGGACCCTAAACCATAACAACCAGGAGTAACAGAACTCCCATAAATTACCTCACTCCTAACTTATCCTCCTACCCTGTCTAGACTATCTCTTGCCCTACTACCTATAGTCGTGAACGGTCGCATACACATTTCACTGCATTCTCGTACCATGTATGACTGTGTGACAAACAAAATTTGATTTGATTTGAGACAATTAGATGGGGTTATGCAACATCAAGGCATATGGCCTGAGGAAACAGCCTGTTTAAGGCTCATCCTTTGCATTCAATCTCAGCTATATGAGTGATTTTCAGTTAAGAGTTTTATCCTCTAGTCTCTTCTGGCCTTATTTTGCACAAGGTCCGATTCCAGTAGTTTCCACCTTGCTTCTTCTATCAGGCACAACTGCTGCACAAACCAATACTTGGTAATTGGAAGAAGCATTCGGTGGCACAACATCATCAGCAACAATGGGGCTTACAGTAATGTGATATGATTGTGATTTATAATCTACTTCCTCCAACTGTTGCCTCCTCTCTCCATCAATTGCAGTTCCGGGAAAGGGGAAAGGGGCTTTGTGAACCGACTTTGACTCTAAAAAAGCAAAAAATGGAGCCGATAAACAACCCCACTTGACTGCAGTGCCAGCGCTGCGTTCCCAAAAGACAAGCGACTCCCCGTTTATTTAGGGAATCCTCAGGCACATTCCAATGTCCGAGACGGCCCAAAAGTTTGCCTTTGATTCCCGCTAAACTGAGATCAACTTAGCTTCGGAAATAAAGGGAGACAAGCCCTTTTCCCTTCTTCCTGCCCCTTTAAGAAGGGCTGGTCCAGAGCCCAGCCAAGTGGAGCGTGACTCAGCAACTTTTGCCGAGCTTTGCTTTGTGGAGGATCTTGTTCGATCTTGTTCTTGTTCGATCAATCGCTCTCTCCTTTGGTTGTGTGCCGTTGATCCGCAGCTTTTCCCGACAGTGAGTATCCCCACGTTTCTGTGCCGCTGGCCTGGTTCTCCTTCCCTTCCTGGGGTGATGATGGGCACGCGAGATGCAATTGGAGTTGGGGGCGGAGGGGGGGACGTAGTACTCCCATCTCCTGGCAGAATTCCGTCGCGGTTATTATCTCTAATGGGTGCTGCAATACTTCCCCGTGTTATTGTTGTGTTTTTTCCCTCCTAGTGCCCGGCGAGTACATCCTCACCTATTTCCCTGTGCGAGGTGAGTACCGAGAAACGCGTCTCGGGTGGGGAGGGGGGCTTTTTAAAATAACGTTGCAGGAAGGAGTCGATAGGACAGTGTTTCTCAACCTTGGCAACTTTAAGATATTTGGACTTCAACTCCCAGAATTCCCCAGCCAGCAAAGCTGTTAAAGTCCAAACATTTTAAAGGCGCCAAGGTTGAGAGGGGAATACTGGGAATTGAAGTCCAAACATCTTAAAGTTGCCAAGGTTGAGAAACACTGCAATAGGATTAAGCTTGAAGTATTCTTCAACCAGGAAGTTGTCTTTCTTTAATCTTGCAAAATTGTTTGCTTTGCAAGTTGTTCTAATTCCTGCAGCTCTAACCTTGCCTTCCAGTTTTCAGAAGTTCTTCTGGCTGGTTTCCTCCTGCAAAAACAGGTTGCGTTTTTAACAAGGGCTTTTTTTTGTTTCTTTCCCATGGCTTTGATCATCTGTTGGCGTTTGTAACTGTGTCGTTGCCAGAAAGTGGCGAGAATTCTGGCTGGCTTGGTTGCATCCCAGCCGACCAGCTTGGAGCTGTATTTTGGAGCCTTCTGAGGCTGAGCTGCCCATGGTTCTTAATCTGGCAGAGTCCCCTGGGAGAGGTTTATTCATTAAATTTCAATTCAATCCTTCATTATCAATGCACAACATGTCAATGCACAACATATCCTGCCTTTATTATTTGTATAAATAACTCAAGGCAGCAAGGATAACTAATACTCCTTTCTCTTATTTTTCCCTACAACAACAACAACCCTATGAGGGGTGGTTGGGCTTGAGAGAAATGAGTGACTGGCTCAAAGTCACCCAGCCAGCTTTTTAACCTAAAATGAGAGTAGAACTCACAGTCTCTGGCTTTCTAGTCTGATGTCTTCAGCTTTAATGGCAGCATGAGAAGTCCCCATAAATACACAGGATAAAAATGTCCATTATTTGCTACAAAAAAGCAATATGGACACTAAACCAGGAACCACAAGCACACTCAGGACCACAACAAGAACCATATCTGCATCTAACTCCCACCTTCCCAACTACCCCTAACTATTTTTCTAACCCACCACCCTCCCTTCCTACCTTAATTTATTCGCGGTTGCATAAGCATTTCACTGCATATCGTACCATGTATGACTGTGTATGTGACCAATAAATTTGAATTTGAATTTTGAATCAGAGTCCCTTTGATAGTTGTACAAAAGCACATGTATTTACTCATTATCATCCAAACATAACATTTGATAATTTAATCCTGTTAATATTCATAGCAGTATCTTTCAGATACTTCCCTGAATATTAATAGTTATGTTAAGGACATCTTTAGTTTAGGAAAACAAGTTTTTAGCTTCATTACGTTCTAGGGGTGGGGTGGGGGAATGAAACTATGTTTCTAAAGCATATATTCTGAACAGTGCAACACTGAAAACCCTTTTCTATTTCCTCATCCATTTTTATTCAAGATCAAGAATTTTGTCAAAAATTCTTTTGCAGTTTGATCTAGATTGACCTTAGATTTCTGTAGGAGAATAAAATAAATTAGCATCCACCCATGAATTTTTTTACCATTTTTCTATGAAAAAAAAAACTTTCTTTTTCATCAAACTGAATATAGTTAGAAAAAAATTACAGAAACTTTTAATTTTGCAGAGAATTTCTTTATTGAGAAGTATGCCCCAGGTCCCTGCTGAGCTAAATAGGATTTGCTACATAATCAGTTGTATTAACATTCCATATCCATATAGGAGGAATGTTCTCTGGGTACCACCTGAGGGGCAGAAAGGCAGGTCATTTGAATTCTTCATAATTGGAGCTTCCAATGTTTATTTTAAAATGCTTTTGTTATAAAAACAGGAAAAAATATACAATCAGATAGGAAAAAAATTAAAAACTCAAAAAATTAATAGAAAGAAAATATGTTTGTTGCTCAGGGTTAAATTGGAAGGTCCTTGGTATTCTCTGCTGATGGCATGGATGATGTTACTTAGTTTGGACAATGAAACTTTTGTAACAAAACTATCAAGCTCAGAGAATACCAAGTACCCCTCAAAGAAAAATAATTTTGAATTAAATATATACAAACAAAAACCTCAGATTACATCTTAATCACCTGGAGAAATACTGTTTAGATTTTGCACAATGCTGATAAAAGTCCAATCCCTATTCAGAAATTGCATACATGTATTTCCCTGCAGGTCTCTAAACCAGTTGTAATTGTTTGGTAGCTCACATATTTAAACGCTTTTTCTACCCACATTCAAACAAGCCCAAAATATACAAGTTAATGTCAAAAATATTATGTTTCCAACTTAGGGAGGTTAAAACCAACTTTTACTACACATTCTGTGGGGTACTCAAATACACATGAAAATAATATCACAGAGTACTAGTTTGATATTCATTAAAATGTAATCCATTGATTTGTTAAAATAAAATATCCCATTGCTTCATTTGCATTTATTAACAGCGTTTGTGCACCTGTTCAGTCTAACCAACTCTGAGTAATGTATATGAACAAGCCAATACAAAATAGCTTTAAAAAAATCACAATAAATTAATGATAGCAAAACCAGGTAAACATTCTAATCACTCTAGAGGCCCATGGGATATAATTTATGTTCAATGTTAGCAAAACAAATGGTGAGAGAGGGAAGAATAAGCCTGAGGGAAATGGCTACTGTTATTCAGTAGTTATTGAGCTAGGTATTGGGCTAAGAATCAGAGATAGTTCACCATTATCTGAAGATTTTTCTGTCTTTAAATTGTTTTTAGCGTACAGCACCCCAAATGTATTGTTTCATTTAAGTGATTTTCTCAGATTTATTTACTGCACAATAGATAGGGTCTATCTACCACCACGAGTAACTTGGCTCCTGTGACTTCATGGGCATATTCTTTTCTTGAAACCAATAGATAAGTGCTTTGCGACTGCCATTTCTGGGATAATTTTTGCCATACCAACCCTGGTTTTCCTCAGAGGATTCCCATCTAAAGTATGGCACTTTTGCTGAGATCACCTTAGCTATTATTTGGAAGATGGTGTACAGTATTTTAGTCTAAGAGAGTTGGATGCCATCAGAGGTAAAAGCCTTGTAGTTAATGTGTGATCAATCCCTTAACTGTTGTTTGCTTGCTTGGCTGGTATTAAGCTCCATTGGGCAACTGTAAAAAAAACTGAGCTATAAGTCATCTACAGATCCTTCTCTTGGAGAATAGTCATGTCTTGACTCTGACCATTTTTCCAGCAGGAAGGAGTCTTGGACTTGGAATGAATGCCTCATTTTATGACAGTACATAAAAATGTACTTATTCATATCCCAACAGCAACATTTTCTTTGAGAACACTTCACTCAATCATACCTTACATATCAACCTGTTCCTCTCGTTTTTCTGTTGGAGCACTATTATTTTATACAAATATCTGGAGTTCCACGGATGAAGAAGCACCCTGGCCAGTGGATAGTGCATTACATGAAATACTCAGTGGGGCAAATGTAAAACACAACATTTTATCTAAAACATAAAACATTACCAATAGAAGAAATTATTTGTTCCTCAGAATTGGGGTCCTTGGTACTTTTTACATTTGGTTGCTTTCTTGCAGACATTTCATTATCAAACTATGTAACATCATCAGTGCTAGTAGGGAGTGGGGTTTACTCTCATTCTATATACTAACGGCTTTCCCTGTTAGTGTTGATAGGAGTGGCCTTGGTGGTTCCTTCATTGGGTTGTTAGTTACTGTTAGTTGGTTGGCAGCATAAAAACATTGCTCTATGTCTACGCCCTTCCCCTGAATCTACTGAGGTTGGATTCAAGAGGCCATAGAAAGCTTCTGTAATATCCTTCACAGACAACTTCCTCCCATTCCGATATTTGACTCAAGCATGTAACTGCCTCAATTTCTGACAAGTCTCTCTGATTATTGTCTGCACCAGGTTTATTAATTTTAGATTTCTTCCTTACCATTTCTTTGGCAAACATCATCTTTCCTTCTGCTCCATTGCAATGGCAGTTAGGTTTTCTTGAAAATACTGCTTCTCATCACAGAACATGCAAAACCAAAATAAGGAGGTTGAGTGGGTAACTTAGAATCTTAGCATCCAAATAATTATAGTCAGTGACCCATACTTAAAAAGTATGGTTCAGTGTGCTTGATAAATATTGCCATTAGGTTTATCCACTTTTGGATTTTTTTTGTCTCAGGCCGTGGAGAAGCCATACGGATGCTGCTGGCTGATCAGGGACAGGAGTGGACTGAGGATGTGGTGAATGGGGAGATTTGGAAGAAGGGGGATCTGAAGAAATTATGTGTGAGTAAATCTGCCTTTGAGAAACATTTTATTTTATAGGTTTAGAAGAGAAATCCTTCTGCAAAATAAGCTCTCTCATGCATTCCAGCTCCCAATGTTATGATTTCATTAACCAGATTTCTGTCTTCAGATGCACACAGCCTGTGGTTCTCCAGTTAGTTTACAAATTTCATTATCTGTGCTGTTTGCAATACTAACTGGGTCATTATTCAACAATATATTTATTTTCTTGGATATACAATGGAATGCTCCATCACTAACCATTTTTCTCTCATATTTTTTTTCCAGGCCTTTGGCCAAGTGCCAAGATTCCAGGATGGGAATTTTATATTGCATCAGTCAAATGCTATTCTGCGCCACTTGGCTAGGAATCATGGTGGGATATATGAGCAAATCTGTGGGCATGTTGTCATTTGGGGCTAGAGCATTCATGTCTTTATATACATTTATGTGTATGTAATATGCCTCTTGAGTTGATTACAATGGAGTTCTACATGCTTGATTTTAACTAAAAGACCAAGAAACAATATAATGGAATTAAATTAATAACTTACAGACATAGAGCCAGTTTGTTGTACTTACTAAGGCACCGGGTTAGAAATCTGGAGACAGGGAGCTCATATCCTGCCTTAAACAAAGGCCATCTGGGTTACCTTGGGACAGTTATTCCTTTTCAGGCCAAGGAAGCAGGCAATCGCAAAATATTTCTTAAATCTTGCCAAGAAAACTATAGAAACTTGTCCAGGCACTCACTAAGTGTGAACATTGATTCAAAGCATAAACAAACAAACACAAAAAGGGATGATTTTATTAGATGCAAGAAATATCTGACATCATTCCCATACAATGCTAACCCTAATTTGTTTTTGATTAAGTCTATTTTTAATTCCACCCATTATAGATCATGCCACTGTGACTTATTCAGCAAACTATGGTTTGAAAAATTCTGGCCTAAACTTGTGTGAATGAAATCCTGGGGATGGTAGAAAAATGCAGTTTTAGTTATCAGTGTTGTTATGATGATCCTCTGTAATTTTAGACCTGACCGCTTTCTTTCCTTTCCCTTAGGACTCTATGGTAAAGATGCAAAGGAAGCAGCACTGCTGGACATGGTGAATGATGGTGTGGAGGATCTGCGAAACAAATATGCCCGCCTAATCTACCAGAACTATGTAAGCTGGATTATAGAACTTGATTTATTTTTAGCTACTGAATGGAGAGATCAATCCTCTATTTAATAATGTCTTCATTCCTCTGAGAATCAACAGGTGGATCAAATCATGGGTTTTTCTAACAGTATCTAAGAGATAAAGCTAATTTAGGTTTAAATCTAAGAAATGTAACAGTAAACAAACCTGATTAATTTATTTCATCTGAACTTTTTACCCCACTACAGATGGCAAAGCTTTAATCAAAAGGTTTCTTGTAAAAGTGTCAGTGACATTGGCTCCACAGTCTCATTCTGTTCAGAAGATGTGGATGTTTCCTATTAAAAAGCATAATTAACATCTAGGTTCTTTGCCTGGTTGCAGTGAATTCTTTTAGGGGTTCCCCCGGCTGAGGGGAATGTACTGCCAAATAATTAAAAAGGGGCTTGCTCTGGGAGAGGAGGGATGAGGGGACTAAAAGTAACAATATCACCTAGTGGTTAAGGTACCAGGCAAGAAACCAGGCAATTATGAATTCTAGTCCCGCCTTAGCCATGAGAACCAGCTGGGTGACTTGGGCCAGTCACTCACTCTCAGCCCATCATCTCACAGGGTTGTGAGGAAAATAGGAAGAGAAGTTGCGTTGGATAGGTCAGCTACCTTGAGTTATTTGTAAAAATAAAAGCGGGATATAAATAAATGAAACAGAATGGCTGACTGCATGACTCAGACAGACAGTCCTGGTGGGAGAGGATGTGGAGAAGAAGGCAGCAATATTTGGAAGCTATCCATTGGGCCTACAAAGAGCAAAACAGCAACGGATTATTTCCCACTGTATAGGCTGAGCAGTGTACCCTTGGCAGCACATTATGGGCCCAGGCAACAGGCTGGTTATCAAGTATAACAATAGACAGCACATCATCTAGAAAAGGCAAGACCAGGGCAAGTGGCACATGAGAACCAATGATTAGCAAGAGAGAGTTGGATTAATTAGAAACCCTGATCAGAGGATCTTTGAATATAAACGGGGTTGAAAGAATGCTAAGTGTGGCCCATTAAAAAGGAAAATGTTCATTTTATGAAGAGTAGAGACTCATCCCAGTGACTAGTGAATGCTAGCTGCTATTATATTGGAAGTAAAAACTGGATTTATTAAGAAATAAATGAAGATTAGAAAATCCTCCTACCTATAGTGGTCTTGGACAGAGGGAGAGAATTATCATTGTTGGTTGAACACAAAGACCTAATAAGTCATATGAAGAACAGATGCTGAGATCTGTTTCTCCATTTACTGTGGGCTTGTAGGTGTAAAGAGATCATGCAGTCTCCAACAATTAAACTCTTTTTTTTTAAAAAAACAACAACAAGGGGCTTGGATTATCCCCTCCCCCAATAACAAGGGCTCAAGCAAGCTGCTCAGGATAATTGAATCCTTCATTTTGCAGTATTGGTAGAAATGTCTTGGTACATGCCTTTCACACTAATTCTTCTCATTGGAGGAAAAGGCGGACCTGGGGGAGGAAAGAGCTGACTGTTTTTTGTTTCACAGGAATCTGGCAAAGATGCTTACATTGAGGCCCTGCCAGCTGAGCTGGCCCCTTTTGAGAAGCTCTTGGCTCAGAATGATGGAGGGAAAGGCTTCATTGTAGGCAAACAGGTAATCAAACCATCACAGCTTCCTGTCGAAGCCAGACATCTGGGCTGGCCATTAATGGTCTTCCAGAGATGGAGGCAATTACTCTGGGGTGAAATTCATATATTGTTGTTAATGTGTGTTTATTGTTAATAAAATCACTGCAGTTTACTGTATTAAATTCCACAACCGTCTGGTTCATGCCAGCCATTAAATCAAAGCTAAAGCAATCAAGTATTGCTAATGTGCCAACAGCAGGCTTCTGCTTTGTCTTGTCTATATTAATCTTGATTTTAGATAAAGAGGGAATACTGGCTTGCCCTTATTGTATAAATGAAGTAATATATTTAGAATCCCAGTTCTGCTTCCAGTTGATAGTATTTATTGAAACTCAAGAAAGCGGCTTCTTTTAAAAAGAAAAATCAAGATTTTTCTGTCAGTTGGGGTTTCATACTGTGTTCTGTCCCACAGAATTGTTATAAAAATAAGGTCAAAAGGCTGCCCCCTCCCCCAATGTGCTTACTTTTCAAAGCCTGTACCAGCAAACATAATTTATGGCATTTTCTTCTGTGCCATAAAGCAACATGCTGCATCAGTGTTTCTACCTCCCCTCGTGTTGTCTGGGCATATTTGTGTGTGTGTGTGTGAAATCTGAGCAACACTGAGTAGGTTGATTTGCTGCTGGTGAATCATTCCCTCCTGCCTGTACAACAACATCCCTGCCAGGGCTGCTCTTATTCCTGGGAGGATTGGGGGTGTTTCCTAGACTTGTGGTGCTGGGGGAATTTTTAACACTCCCTTATTGAGTGGTCTATGCAGACAATTCAATCCTTTTTGAGGAGCCAGTGTACATAAGGGGTGATATGTTGGGGTAGATATATGGTATGACTTGAAAGTGAGGGGCATTGACTTCACCCCTTGTCATGGACATAACATTCTCTGGTTGCTGTGGAGTTTCACTGTATATTCCCCCCCTCACATTTTCCTTCCTATGGGGAAGATAACCAGCTTAATGAGTCCAGATGATTTTCAAAGAGCAAGGAACAATTCCACCATTGGGGAATATTTTTCCTGGAATATTTTTCTCCATAGACTCCAGCCAAATCCAGCTCATTTTTAAACTTAATTTGGCTAGCTTCTGCACATACAGGTTTAGTTCCATTCTGTTTAGTTTTTGCAGGGTTGTTCTACTGATGGGCAAGCAGAGATCCAAATCCCTTTATGTGACTTCATCTCAGTATTCCACAATTCAGTGGGTTGCAGGAAAGCACAGAACAGTATCAAAATCCCAGCCATATGAAAAATCTCATTTTTTAAAAAAAAGCTGCTTTCATGAGTTTCAAGAAATATTATCAACTGGAAGTAGAAGGAAATGCCAGCTCTGCCATTATAGAGATTTAGCAAATATGGTACAGGTATTCCTTGAAACATTTGGCTTCTATTTAGGGGATGAGGTAGAACATCTGTGTTTACTATTATATACAAAAATGCAAAGTTAATGATGTTTTTATTTTCATTGCTCTCTTCTGTTGCTGTGTGCCACTTCTTTCCATCTTCTTCAGATTGGCTTTGCAGATTATAATCTCCTTGATATTCTACATGTTCATTTGGTCTTGGCACCCAATTGTCTGGCTTCCTTTCCTTTGCTGGCTGGCTACGTGCAACGCCTTAATGACCGTCCACTTCTCAAGAATTTCCTGGGATCAGATGCCCGTAAGAAACGTTTCATCAATGGGAACGGCAAGCAGTGAAGCTACTTACTTTTCTAGGATGCAAGTTTGTAGTTTTGTACCTTTGAGATCTAATAAAGCTAGTTTTTAAAAAGGCTTGTATCACTCTGCTGGGGAAGAAAAATCATGACAACTATGGACACGGAAGCTCAGGAAAGATGCTTTGTACCTGGTTTCTGGTTGTACTAGAGTAGCAATAATGCTAAAATCGCTTATTAATGGTAACGATAGATGAACTTTTTAAAAAGAATAAAATGCAGTTGTGCCAAGACTGATTCGTGGTGTGGCTATGACACAGGAGTAAGAATGTACCATTCACTCATGTTCTTTTCCTGTTGGAATCAAAATCCAACAGTTGCATTTTTCTAAGTCAACAGTGCCTCATAAATAAATCACCCCTCTTTTAAAGATATTCTGGTCTCTCTCACTAGTGGTGTATATTTATTTCCCTTAGCAGTAATCTGCATGGCTACAGTTCCAAGATTACAGCGTACACTGCATTTCAGGATTAAAGATTGCTGAAACTGCTGAATTTTTGTTTTATCTGGTTCTGGTATTGACATCTACGACAAAATGGAGAAAATATCCTATTGGGTCAGTTTGATTAAAATAATTTCAGGAACCATTTCTAAGGTAACTTATTTTCAGACAGTTGTCTATTAAATATGCAAATGATTTTTTGGGGCGGGGCACTTCATCAAACATTCTTGTCATACCTTTCATAATTTCAACTGGTACAGTGCCTTAATGCCCAGTCACTTCTCTTTTCTGGTTGGATCAAGTTATTTCTATTTATTATATATACTGGTATTCTGCTTGAGATTCTTAGGGTCTTACCATCTTTATTATATTACCTGTATTTACATTCACATGTTTATCATACATACCTTATAGGTTAAAATATTCTGCAAATGTATGTTTGGAAGAGAAAAAAAAAACATTTCTCATATCAGATTTGTAGCCAGAGAGTTCATTTAATAAACCAAGATATCTGAAGAACCGTCTCGTGCCAATGGGATAGACTTCCCTATTCATTCTAGCATGGGGTGGGCAACTATGCAATTTTACAACCTGTGGCCTTTAACTCCCAGAATTCCTGAGCCAGCCATGGGAACTGAAGTCCACAGTTATAAAGTTGCCATAGTTGCCCATTCCTGTTTTAGTAGAAAGGGACCTAGTGCATACTCCATTAGCCAAGGAATTTCAATTGGTGAGGTCTAGAAGAGACTTTTCTGCTGTGGCCCCTGCCCTTTGAAAAATCTTGCCAGTGAAGATGAGATCCACTCCCCCACCACCTCCTGGCCTTCTAGAAAGGCCTTAAAACTTGGTTCTGCTAATTGGCTTGGAGATGCTCTAGGTTAGATGTGGTTGCAAATTTGCCAAGGATGCCAAGTTTGCCAAGGATGCCAAGATGGCGCCACTGAGACAGGCAGCCTTCGCGGCCGCTCCAACCCTAATCCTATAGATACCCCTTTAGATACCCCTGGAACTCCTAAAACCCCTAAAAACCAACCACAAACCATTTCT